>NIUQ01003356.1:0-17956 GCA_002796945.1 Plectus sambesii
ATATCGGGGCCGATCGATGGCAAATCGGCGCCAATCGAAGGCAAATCGGGGCCAATCGATAACAAATCGCCGCCAATCGAAACCTTTTTTACATAATGATCTTGTTTAACTATATATAGAATGTCTTCAAGATTTAGTAGCAAAAACATCAGGTCGTTTGCGGATGTACGCAACAAGCTGACTTGCAAACCATGAAAATTTGTAACAATCGTCGATAATAAGATGCAACGAGAAGTCAAAACGCAACAGTTGAGAAACGACTTTTCTACTCAACAAGTATATGATTGCAGTCTATGGGGCAACATTAAGTTACAGGTGTTAAAGGTTTAATGCGCCTTCCTCGATCCCTCATGGTAAGTATTGTAAGCGACTGCCGCCTAACTCTGACGCTGCTTCACAGCTGAAGCCGAAAGGAAGAACCAGAACGCATCCGTCGTCTTTATCGGCACGGGTCTGGGTTTTGCAAGGGAATAACCGATCGATTTCTGAGTTATAAAAGCACAAGACTTCCTCCTCCCCTACGTCTATGTCTGCTCAAACTATAGCGCTGGCTATTCTGAGCGAATTGGGCCTAAAATCTGTAACGTACACAGCGTTGTCTCTCACTGGTACTGTAACCCTTTCTGCCTTTGGAGTCTTGTTCATGAAATTGTTGAGAATTGAGCATTGAGGTATTGACTCTTAACTCTGCGTAGTCGTGTCGCGTTATCATTTGCGAAACAGATACTCAGATAGAGTTATAACTCAATTTCTCAATTTTCAACCCTCAACAGTTTTATGAAACAGGTCAGCTGGTCCTGCCCAGCTTTATTTATTTGAGGGACATTTTCCCTGATCGTAGCGAAATATATTTGCACTCAGTAAAGTGTTGCATTTGAAGCAAAAGTACGGATAGAGCCTACGTTGCCTTTCTCCACCACTTATATAGAATATTAAGCAAACCTTTGTTGCAATTGACTCTCGATGAAAAACTGCAAGATGCAGTGCTTGAAATACGACGACTCGACAATGCGCTGCTGAAGCAAAACGCACACGAAGCAGAGCAAATCGAAAAATGTTGTAGCTGCTGTCAGGCGCACATCACACGAATCTTTTCCCGTTACATAGCGCCAGTCTTGGTTCACCTTGCCTATAATTATGAAAATTTAAAAGTGCACTAATCGCCACTTTATACAGCATTTATTATTAAACTACTATCGTTGTTCGTATAATTTTCATCGATCCTGTAGACATAATAAATTTGAATTTCTCGTGAATAGTTATTAATTAATCGAAAGAAATATCTGCAAGTTGAAGTTAATACCAATATATTGGTAAATATCTTTTGCAGATTCAAATCAAGCTTGAAGTTCAAACATGCAGTTTATAATTATGTTAATATAGTGCTCTAAATTATCGTTTCTTAACAACGAGAAACCAATATTATTATAGTTGAATGTACTGGTCTATTTGATGCAACATACGATATGATAGACAACCCTATCGTAAGCCTCGCACAATTTTCTCAAGAATCGCATGATTCGAATAAGTGCGGTAGCTGATAAACTTACTGCCGCTGCTTGCGTCGAGACAGACAATGCTTAATAGCTGACGAAGCCAACACGCGTCAGTTAATGAAGATACCAAGACGCATCCAACAAACTAAAGTATTCATATATGTTAATAAATGATACAATGAATGTTTTTTTCGTAAACCAAAGATTACTAACACCAGCTGAACAGCTTTAGCATTCAAAAGGCCATGGCACATGATCGCCAAACAGAGCTGGTCAGTGGGGTATCAGAATTTTGTGAAACACAAGGGACGACGACGTGTTTATTCAACTAAGTGGAATTGCCACCGTTCATTAAAAAGTCGTCAAATCATGACAAAAATTTTGACTCAGAGCCTGTGGGGAGAAGGGGAAGATATCGTGTTCTTTTTATATCCCCCGTTCAGGAAATAAATAAATATAGCATTGTGAGCATAATATGACTAAGGCACCACAAATATTTGACTTCACGCTTTGCCACGTAGGAAGGAGTGAGTCGAAATCTCATATAAAATCAAATTAAAACCCCTATTCAACTGCGCCGCAGCGGGATTGAAATGTGTACGTTTTAGTGTCCAGTAAGCCGAGTAAACACTTTAAAAAAAGATTAATACAACCACTAACCTGCAGCAATACTTTAATCAGCATTACAGCAGCGCTATAAAATAGTAGCACAAGCCAAATACTATTTTCTATTTTTCGTTGATAAGTGCGCCATTTGCTTTCTGATGGTACACTTTTTTCCAACAAGAACAGAGAATTCCCGCGCCATGCAATAATTACAGCTAGCGACAGGTATGCCACACCAAAGAGTGATGAGTTAGTGACGCCTGCTATGAAAATTATTGAAAAGGTGAACCAGAAACCATGTTTGAATACCACAGCCTTCAGGTAATCAAACATACGTCTGAAAACTTGATCATGTTATATTTTAGATCGAAAGCGGATAGTCGACGCGTTGATCTCACGAATTTTTCATCAAGGTTGCGAGTAATGTACTGGATGGCCATGTGTAACCGCTTAAAATTATGATGGTTCACTCATCTAATCAGCGTCATCTGTACGTCGTTTTCCCTTATAACTGGGGTATGCTTATCTCTCAAAGCAGTGTGAGAAACAACTATTTAAACTTTAATACTACTTTTTACAGTGTAGCGTTTGTAATATGTACTCTACCGGAGCGGAAGGGAGACGATTCACATGCGACACCAGGGGCCAATTTCATAAAACAAATGTGAACTGTATTTACATCAAAATGCATTTACATCAGAGCGCTGATTGATCACTTCGCGCAACTGACCAATCGCTGCTCTGATGTAAATGCATTTTGATGTAAATACAGTTCACATTTGTTTTATGAAATTGGCCCCAGATGGGTACCTAACCTTGGTCCCAGTCTTGACCTCAAACGGTCTTGTCAACCCGAACCGAAAGGATATCCATATGAATCCACGTTGCAGGTAAAGATAGCGCTGCGCAGCACCGTACCGTACCGCGTTGCACAATAACGATAGGCTCTCCTGCTGAACGGCGCGAAGTAAATGATAGAGCGCAGGATTGCGTACCACGCTCACACTTTTTGTGAACCTTTTTTTAAATGCCACGTTATTGCGTACTAAACGATGCTCCGAGTATTATGATCGCTTTAAATTGTTAAAATGTTGCAATTCAATTGTTTTGGCAATCAGTGGCAAAGTCAGGCCATTTTAAAGCGCTATGGGATAGACTTGAACTAAATGGGATTGTCATTTTCGATCCAAAATATAATTTTTGTGAGACCGATTTGATTGCATGTCTCTTGAATCAGTGTGCAATGAATGTCGTCCCTTTGATAAAACATCGAAATGTTTGTGGAAACATACATTTCTTTTCGGACAGCGCTCGCGCACATCATCGATGTAAGACCTACTGTTAGCGTGAAAAGTAAATGGCATAAATTGCAAGTAGTCAAAAACTAACTTTCTCTCCGAGACAAATCCGAAAAGCTTTTGATCTTCGTCGTTGATTCCAAATGAAATAGCCATGTCACTCGGCTTATTATTTCCCGCAATCTCTTCAATTTTCTTTCTAGTAGTATTTGCTCCCAATTCTACTACAAGGGACATCAACGTCAGACAGACCTGACCGATATCACTTTTTGAGGTCTTTTGAGCGAAGCCTGAACTCAAGCCACAAGCAGACTCTTTTCTAAGCACCAAAAATAGTCGCCCGGCTAGCAGCAATACAATGAAATCCAGCAGCAGAAATGCTGCATTTGGACCATGCTGATAGTCGGGCCAGTCAAACCAGACAATCATATTGGTATTTTCAGTATGATTTGTTAATATATTTTTCCATGGATAATCTGTAAATATAGAAAAAATTGACATCTGATAGGAGTTACGCATAAGAGATCGATTAAATATTGCTTTTAAAATATGAAACAGCTTTTAACGTTGTCATACTGATAAGAAGACAAAAGCTATTCTTGAAATCGGTTTTGATTTTTTCTATAAGAATGGAGCAAAACAAGATTGAACTATTCTACCGCATCATATCATGTAGCGCATGTTTTATGGAAAAAAATGAAATATTATCTACCACCAATGAACAGATATAGCGGCGAATGATCGAAACCGACATACTCGAGACCGAGGAGCTTTGGAAATCGTCGAAACCGAGCCCTCTTAATTTTCTAAACCTCCGAAAACTCGGTTTACATATCGTTCCTTAGACAAATAATTTAACCGAGCCGCTAGAATGTTCTGCCGTAACACTCATTTTATTTACAGAAGGTAGAATTTATTAGTGGAATCGATGAAAAAGGTATTATTACCTATGCAAGCAAACGGCGGTAGTCCAACGATTGCAGTATATTGTAGAATGATTAAGACGCTTTCCAAACGAACAAAAATAATCAGCCACTTATGAAATTTGTTTTGCTCACAGAATCGCTTGCAAACCACAGTAACAATTGCACACGCCATAGTTATCAGCGAAACAAAGTCCATTCTTATATGAACACTTATAACCATTGCAATGAGAAAAACCTAAAATATCACTATTTTTATAAATGCTCCTTCGCAGTTGTCGTAAGTTTGGATACTCTGTTTCACAATCATACTGGATACTGGTTTTGGACATTTCCAACGTGGGCGAGTAACATTTAGTAAACTGGGCAGGTAGTATTGCAAGCTTACTTTGGTGGAGTACTCTTACTCCACCCAGTACCTAGTTTCGGAACCGTTGAGATAAAACTGACTAAATTAGCACTTAATATTTTAAAATATCCCATCACTGCTTAGTATACTTGTGCTTGCGCTATATTCGCGCGTAACTAACAGAAATGTAACTATATTTCTGTGTTTCCATTATACATTATCATAATAAAACTGCGGGCCGATAGTGTAGTGGTCTAAAACCATCACTCATCACTCACCAGTCTCGAGGACGCGGGTTCGATTCCCGCTGAGGGCGGCCTATCACCCAACCAAGGTGCTCATCCCTCTGTGGGTCGGGGAATTGGTAGCAGCTAAGCTGCGAATATAACGGCGACAGGCCCTTGCGACAGGCCGGCCGATTCTCACCAGTCGCATCAACTATGGCCCAGAGTCGCATCGCGACAACGGGCCAGAGAAGCGGACCCCGCCACTCTGCGGGACAACCGCCTAGCGGACACTGCGAAAGCGGTACAAACGCTGAAGAAAAAAAAAATTATCATAATAAAACTGTCCTTTGAGCCTAGATTCGAAAAATTGACCCTTAACAACTTGGATAGCCGCGAAAAAATACGTCTTCTCGAGACCTGACGAATAGTTTGCGAGATAAAAGCAATGAAACAATGTCAAACCTCAAATCCAAATTTGTAGAAGCCCCAAGTCATCAAAAACTTGAAGCACTGTTCAAAACTTTTTCCAGCATCTTTAATGTTTGCCTCAGGAAAAAGAATTATATTATTTATCGTAGTATTATTGTCCCATCCAACACTCGGCTTCCTCACAGCACGCAAGCTCGGCGCGATTATCAATATTCCAGCCAGAAATGTTGAAATCTGCAAATAGTATTTCGAAAACCTGCCATGTAAAAACGATTACTCTCTTTACGGAGGTGTCCATTACTGTAGTTCAATTTAATGCATTACTTTTCCCGATGTTTTTGGACGAGACAATTTTATTCGATGAATACGTTTTGAGGATTAAAAGGTGTATTAAGTGGCCCAGTGAGAAGTGCTGGAACTTGAACGACTCGGCTTTCGCGACAGGGTACCATGACGAACGGGCTGTAGAGCTGCGTTGGTATAGAGCATTTGAAAGAAAAAAAACTAACTACAATGCAGTAGCTTTTAGCAGCGAAATAGCGATTACTTTCACAATGAACATTCGAAAGGTGACCCGAACCAGAATTTGCTTCACCATCAGCTTATTCAACCTTCTCTAGAGCCCAATAAAGTGAGTGCTATCAATTCTGCATAGCTATCTCCCACGCTCGCCTTGGCCGTAATATTAAACGTCGAATAATTGTGGCCATCCCTAACTTAAACAATAAAGTGTGATGTTCACGACCCGGATCTCTTTTCTTTGAACTGACCCAATCGGACCCAGTCAGCAAAACTTCAAAAAAGCGGCCCGGTGCAGACCGAGCAATGTTTGCGGTTCGTAGAAAGTATGATTCAAAGCAAAAATTAAACAACCACCTACCAAAAGAGATACTATATAATCTTCAGCACTATAAGCTCCAAAGATATATGTCAAAGGAGTACTGATCTTTGATTCTACTTGCGGCTGAAATAAAAATAATTAGAAAGGGATCAGCGTGAGGACGTCCATCTTGTTTTGCATGCACAGTTTAGTAAGCGTGAGCACAGATGTTGGCCTGAGCCGAACAAGCAACTCTGATTTTAAAAGAGCAACTCTCTGAAAAATGGTTTTAAAAAGTTGAAAAATGGCTCAAAAGTGTGCTTTAACGATAAGATTTTTGAAGAATAAAAATTATTGCACCATTGCGATGATTTACATTAAACAAATCATTCTGCTCAGCAGGAAGATTTTACTATTCCTTCTCCCCAGAACCCTTTCAATGGAGCAGTAGCTGAGGTCTCCTCAGTTTACCGATTTCATGCTTGTCTCTCATCTTAATGTACTAAATGTCTGCTGAATACTTTAACGGCGTATGCGTCATCATTATTCACAGTAGTCAAACACCATTAAATACCGTTACCGTGCAGTTTGGTTTTGATTCTTTATCCATTTCGATGATTACTATCTTGATTAACTGGATAGAAACGCTATAGACTGTCGACAGGAGCAGCAAGATTCGCTGACGCTTTTGGCCCGGCTTGGCTACAGCAATGGTCAGCACGACAACCAGGGGAAGGTACAGTACGCAAACCTAAATTTTTACTTCTGGAATTAGTTTGTTCAATTCCAAAACGAAAATAATTACTTACGTTCGTGAGAGCCATGACGAAGAGAAGAATGAAAAGAAAGGTCATAGTGTGCATTTTCAAAAAATCACTTAGGGCTGGAAATTTGATCAACTGTCGTTTGAAGACCTGGAAGAGATGAAAACAAAATTATATTCAGCAAAGGTTGTGATATCTTGTAAGAGTGATATCATATCAATCAATTCAAAGGAAGTCCAAATCGGAAACTCCAGTTCAGTCTAATGGAGCAAATCCCATAAAGGAGACACAAGTATGTCTACTGTTTAATATACTTACAGAACAGAAACAAAAACGAAGATCGTATCATTTACCTTTACTGAAATATATTGGGTACTGCGATGGATAAAAGATTGCATCCATTGCCCAATCAATTGCACAGGTGACAATCGACGGTCGGATGGTCTTACATCAACTGCATGATTAATGGTTTGGGTTGGTGGGGGAGCTTGACTATGAATGTCGGGCTCAATATTAGCTGAATTTTGTACGGGGTTGGAGGTTTGTTGTTGCGCTATAAACATTGACTCATTATCAAGCGATAATCGAGGTTGTTGCAGTGGTGATTCAGATTCATGCTCAGTTTGTGTTTGTGGTTGCGACTGAGCATCTTGTTCGACTTGCAGCGGCTCAGGCAAGGGTAGTTCTAGACTTTTAATATTTGATCTCGCTGATAAATCAAGTTCCGAGACTTGTGGTCTTTTAACTTCTGGTTCCATTGGCGGTTCAACATCTGATTCCGGTGATGGTACAAGTACTGGAGTTTGCGAACTTTCAACGTGTGGTTCAGGTAATAGATCAACGTCTGCAGGTTGTGGATTTTCAACATTTAATTCCGGTGATGGTACAAGTTGAGGAGGTTGCGGACTTTCAACATATGATCCAGGTGATGGTTCAAGTTCCGGCGGTTGCAGACTTTCAACATATGATTCTGATGATGGTACAAGTTCCGAAGATTGCTGACTTTTAACTTCTGGCTCCAGTGATAGTGCAACGTCTGCAGATTGAAGACTTTCAACATGTGATTCCAGTGATGAGTCAAGTTCCGGAGCTTGTGAACTTTCAACATCTAATTCTGGTGATGGATCAAGTTGAGGAGGTTGTGGCCTTTTAACTTCTGGTTCCGTTGGCGGTTCAACGTCTGCAGGTTGTGGACTTTCTACATGTGATTCCGATGATGGTTTAAATTCCGGAACTTGTCGATTTTTAACATCTGGTAGTGGTAATGGATCAAAGGCTGGATCTTGCGGACTTTTTACTTCTGGTTCCAGTGATGATTTAAGTGCCGGAACTATTCGATTTTTAACATCTGATTCCAGCGATGATTCAACTTCCAAAGGCTCCGATATCAGCTCCGACGGTGGTGCACCTACGGGTAGTTGTGATAACGATTCATTTTTCAGAGTTAATAATGATGCTCAAATTTAGATTAAAACTCGAAGATATAAATGAGATTTTAGTGATACATTGAGCTCAACTTCAAGCAGCTTTAGTGGTGAATGCAATATATATTTACAGTAATGGTATTACAATTCACTGTATTTTATACGCAACTTAGCGGTAATTTGAAAAACTGCTTCCTCCAACTGTCATCTGTACTGAGACAGATAATTAGAGGGAACAATCTGAGGGAATACTTACGTCTCACGGATTAGTACAGAAATTTCCAAAATGGTAGTCTCTCTTAAAAATCCCTGGATATTATTTGTTAAGAGAGGACAATATACGTTATATATGTTTAAAAGTTTTGAAAATGAAAGTAATCTTGCACCAACCAACGCTATTGTCGAGTCCCGTGTCATTATTCTCGTTAATAGAGATGGTGCCATCAGGTTTGTCCATTTATGGTATTTGGAAAGTTTCCAATATTATTTTGGCTGCAAAAAACCATTTTCCTTATTCGTCTTTAACATTTCATTTGCAATATTTATCACCAACGATTAATGATTGATACTCATCAATGCATAGTAAATTTTGAAAGCAAATAGTAATAATTATCTGATGGCCACAAAAGCAGGTAGTTCGTGCATGGGCATAATGATTTGCACCAACTCCTTGATTAATGGACCTTAACCGTTTTTTTCCTGATACCCCACCTTGGATACACTTGGAAATTTTTCGCTTTTGAAGCTTTTCCAAAAAACGAATGAAAACGAGCACAAGTTGCTCGCAGCAGCAAATTACTAAGTTATCATAAGAAAATTTTGCACATTTGCACACACACCAATGCACCAACAGCTGCAGTAACTGATAAAGATTATTGCAAGAAAAGGCTGCGCAACTTTACCTTTTTTAGTCGACTCACGGTACTTTTTTCACTAAATTTCGTCAAAGAAGGTACTGTAAGTGGCACTTGGACGACTGCATAAGCAGTAGTAAAATTTATATTAGTAGATAGCAAGCGAATATGATTATGAAACGACCGCCGCCGCTTCAAAGGGCGTGTTATCAAAATGCTTATGACATTCAGGGTTGAAAATATGCCCGTGTGCCCGTTGCTACGCTGCTACGTTACAATCTATATTTAATAAAATGGACTCTACCGCTGTTGTAATAGGCGTTTACGATAGTTAACCGGCGCTAGTTTTGATCAAATAAATTTGCTCTTCTTATCTGCGGTTTCAGTTTGCGGACGATCGGCGGTTTCTAAGCTGTCGATTTATGCGCTACCTACAAGCACATAGCAAAGAATCAACGTATGTGATGATATACAGAGTCGCATGTAATGACCGATAATCTTTCCATAATACTTTCCTGTCTACTCTCTTGCCGTTTCGAGCCGTATTGTATTAGAGTAAGTTTGAAGCCGTAAACGGCCAACGGCACGCTTTGTCATCTATTTATATAGTATTCTTTTTTGCTACGAGTGAACCGCGATTCCATCTTACCTAAAATACAAATTTCTTCCCTCAACTAAAAAAGCGCGCAAAAACTCTGAATGTCGTAGGCGTCTTTACAATTACCGTATTCCTTGAATAGTATTGTACAAGTGTACCATTTTTGATTTTTCACTACCATGGCTCTATTTTAGAGATTGTAGTCATGCTTAAAGTGTACCATACTGCACCATGATAATCTACTTAATTTACTCTATTACGCGATTTTACTGTACCCTTCGTCCTATTAATTAAAAAATGATGGATGTCAATAATAAATCCACAAACAGATATCAAAAATAGAATATTTCATTGTCCAGCGCAGGTTGGTTTAGCCAAGCGGTTATATTGCGAGATTGCAGGACGCCAGACAATAGTTGCTTATCAATCTGCAGCGTAATAGCTAATGAAACATTGCTAGCAGTTGTGCGGAGTCAAATTTATTTCCTGCTGTAGATATAGGCTTACGTAATATAGGCGCGAGGGATATGCATTGATATAAAATTTCTGGTTGTTTCAGTGAAAAAACGAAATATAAACAATGGCGAAATTCGCCGATGATAAAGTGCCAGCACAAAAGAAATTGATTCCAAGGGATTTCGGGACGCTAGAATTTTTTAATTGTTCCTGTTGTTGTCGCACACCATCAATCTACTCAAAAGCGTGGAATGTATTCTGCTATGTGTCTTTGCCTATATGGATCGTTCCAGCCCTGATCGTTTGCCTGGTGAGGTTTATTTTTTGCTGTGGAATTTTTTCGAATTTTCAGTATAGCAGGGGGGGGCCAGAGACGGACACAGGGAACGTTGCTGTCACCCGAGGGTATCTCTCGCACACCATAATTACACCCGTTCACATGATATGCATCAGGAGTGAGCATCCATCAGTATCTAGGGGGCGCAAGTTGACTGTCAGGATAAGGAGGTGCGCACGCCTTAGACTCGTTTCCCCATTACATCCTGTGCTTACCAATAACGGGTCGTCGGTTTGGCGGCTTTTTAAAAAAGAACATTGCCGCCCTACGGTATTCACTCATAGCTGCATTTTCTAAGATCAAAAACTACTCCCTGCGCCTTGATCTGGTTCAACGTTCATAGCATATTATTTACTGTTTTGCTTCTCTATTAGCAATCTTATTCTTTCAGCCTGTTATCTGCATTAGACAGTGTGTCGAAGACGACCATGGTCACCATGGATGACAGGGAAGCGGGACCGGAATAATGATCATAGTCTTGGTCAATTCTGTGTTTCCTATGCCACATGTTCTTTTCATTTTCTGCTCATTGAGAAATATTTAATGCGGTACAACTCAGGACCGACCAACTTGCACAAGCACTTTTACGCATAAACGTCACAAATATCAATCAAACAAGCTTTCTTTGTGACATGAACAAGCAAGTGCAAATAGTGATTATCGTACAAGTCTGAAAATAATGCTCTCCGCTCGCATAAAAAAGCCGAGAATGTGCTTTAGAAAATCATTGGATCATACCTAATTACTCTTCTCAACTGTTTGTTAGAAATGGATTGAAATATGAACAGCTAACATTGATCGAACTTGATCAAAGTCAATAGGAATGAGTCAAAAACCATGCGGCAGCGAGTAATTGTCGCATACTATTTCCCGTCACGAAAGTTCGTCCATCAAAGTTCCATCCGCTGATCGACAAAGTGTTGATATGTAAAAAAAAAGGCGAACAGTAGTTGCATAGTAACAGTGCGAGCGACGGCCATAACTGCACTGAAAATTCAAGGTAGCGCTAGCGAGTAAATCCGACCGAGTTTCGAGAAGTGCATGCCTGCAAACCTGTAGCTTCTCTCATAAAAGTGAGTACAGCTAGTTACCATCTTTTAAGCAAGAAATCGTCGAAATATTTTTCTGGTCGCGAGATCCCACTTCAGCACTCAGTATTAAAACTCAAGCACCAAGAAAAAAGTAACAAGGGCGAACGCTACTGCCCTCGGCTGAATAATTTGGTGTGTTGAAATGACAATTCCTGCAGTCAAAGAAAGAATTAAGGTTACGAGAAAACCCAAAATTTTTAATCCCAACATGGGCTACTTAAAACTATTTGAACTAATACGGTATGAGAAGGCACCTTATCGATTAATAAAATACCTCACTACATAATATTTATATTCTAGTGGGCTGCAAGTGCATGCAAAAATATAAAAACAGTTACATATGGTCACGGCGCAATCAGTTTGTAGACATAATTTAAATGTAATATCCTAAGAGATTAACCAGGAAATTTAAATCAGAAAGATAAAATTGTGGTTCAAACCATTTTTTTCAGAAAATTGATTGATGAATAATTTAATTTTCAATGCGATAATGTACTCGTCATAATCTAGTTCAAAGAAACTTTCCCATTAATTATGAACATCCTTTAGAAACTCCTCAATCATAGACTTTTTGTGTTACTTTTTTGAAGTGATTAGTGTGTTTTATTGTTCGTAGAGCTATGCGCAGTTCGTTCAGTAGCTTCTAGTTATGTTATCATAATGTGGTAAAACCGCACCATCGCGCAGTTAATCGCGACTATTAAATTGTTGTTCTTTTATCTACCAGTAGCGTCCTTTGCCCGACGCTGCTGTTGAGAGTTAGCGTCCCTTTACGATGCCATCTATTTTCAGCCGTATCTTTACGCGAGCAAATTGTGACGATAAGCCTCCACTCAGTGTTTGCCCTTGCTGATAGTACTCGCAAAATGCAAACATTGCGGCGCTCTTTTTTGGCTCCTTGCTGTTGTTTCAAATTTATGGGGACCGAAAAAAGCAAAATCTAATAGAGAACTTCACAAATTTTGAGGATTCACTGCCTTTTACCAAGTAACGAAGCTAAAAAGTGAGAAAAAACATGCAGTACGTTTTTCGAACGTTTTTGCAGTGATAATCACGGGCCGATCTGAGACCTTGCAAACAGGCGGAAAGATTTATTTCGGATCACGCCACAGCCAGCGCGTTTTAGTTCATTGCCTTCATGATTCATGAAAACAGGGCAAAATAGGTTGACCAGTCTCAACTAGTTGTTAGATAGATAATTTAGTCGTCCAAACTATCAAAAACTATCGAGGGTACAACAAGGTATTTTGCAGTTTTTCAATGGAATTAGAAGAAACCGTTTCACTCAAAAGCCAAAGTTCAGGTGATGCCTAGTAGTTGGCGTCGTAAAGAGACGCTCTCTCTCACATGTAGCGTCGAGCAAAGAATGTTGCAGATTAACATAACAATCGTGGTCCAGTAGTGGACAAAGTACCCTTTCGTTCCCGTGTTTGCAGCTGATTATTTCCCACAGAGCTATAAGTAAACAGAAGTATTGGACGAACGGTATTTGGTCGCTTATAAACAAATAGATTCATAACTTAAGGCGCGATAAAACAGTATCGCGACGTTCGAAACGTAAACAGACCAGAGTAATGGGAAAAGGCAATCCCTCCCAAAGGTCGTCCATTCCAAGTTAAAAGTTTCAAGGGGTGGCGAAACATTTTTGCCTTGTTTTAGCAAGACTTATTGGATAAACTTTGGATACATTGAATTTGGTCTGGGTGAGGGAGAAAGTGTACCGACCTCCGATTATCATTGTTTCGAACAAAAAGCTTCCAGTGGCTGCCAACATTAGGAGACGCCAAAGCTTATAACAATGCCTACAAACGAGCTCGTAGTCAAGAGGGGTGCGCGGGGGCATTGCCTCGCCATTGCGCCTCTTCATTTTTTGGAGTCGAAAATAGGTGTCGGGCGCCTTTCCTGCCAGTCTCAATATTTGTTCCGCAACAGTAATTCGATTCAAGCCATGTGCCCGCTTTTAGTAATGCAATATTATTTTTTAATTTATAGCCATAAAATATCGTAATTTTGTCATTTATAATTGCTTTAGATTTCAAAATTTTTGATACGATATGCTTGCAACTGCACGTCATTTTGATACGTTTGCATATTGGTCTCACATCGTTTCCGAGACGCTTTGCCTTATAAGCAGCCAATTGTAACAACAAGCGAATAAACAAAGAATATTAGGATTTCGTTAGATATTGCTAACCACGTTTTTATGCAATATTCATTATCAAATACAAAGCATACTGTGCACAATAAATCATTGTTAACACTGATCACATTATTCACTGCTTAAACGTGGACGCTGAAGAAATCATTTTTCGGTCCTGGAGCAAGTAAAATATTGAAAACGTTGCAGTATAGTACATCTACTGAGTCTCGGCTCAGCCGGTAGCTCATTTATGAGTTGCATTTATTTATCTGATTAAGGTACTCTATACCGAGATGCTTTTACCACTGAAAGTTAAAGATTACAACTCTTACGGCGTTAAAAATCTCAACAATTTGCGAATACATTGATGATTTAAAAAATCTCGAAAATAATTCCATCGATAAGAAATACCTTCCAGTTTAAATACCGTCAGTATTTAGAATCTTCGGCACTTTTAATGACGAAATTATGATCTCGATTTTGGTTCTCCGCTCTTATGGCAAACGACTACACTGACGTCAGATGTCAATACGTCAAGTGAAATTTCATTAAACAAAGCCTGTATTAGCTTTCAGAAGAATATTTTGATGAGACAACTAAGAATATATATGGTGGCGGATCAGCAAGTTCCATTACTCATTTGCTGAAGCTCCATGTCGGCCTCTTTCGAATTTTGCTGGAAACTTGAACCATTGTTTATTCTATCGTCGAGATATGACTCAGCTTTATCAGCCTCAGCAGTATTATCGTGCTGTAAACCTTGACCTCCATTTTCAGAAGCATTCGGTGTCCCATGTTTAGCAGAGTTCTTCCGGATTTTGCAAAGATGCCAAATATAACACAAGATTATGACGATTTGAATGCATTGTGTGACCACAGCACCTATAATGATTACCAGAGCAAATATTTTTGTCTGCGAAATCTGGTTACGCAGGACTCTCGTGCAGTTGTCATCAGAGCTGCTTTCCTGCAAAATAAGGGGATAAGTTAACATTCGGCGGCGATCGAAAAAATGAAAATTAATTATACCTTATCGTTTGTGGTCAGTTCGTAGCTTTGACAGTAAAAGTAGTCTTCAATGACTTTGAATCCTGCAGAATTACTACCGGCGAAACTCGAAAACAGAAGAAATATCTCATTTTCTGGCTCTGATCGTTCAACCCAATCGAAAATGTAAACCATCATTGTAATTGTTGCGGACAGTTGTATTACGACCGTAATCAGAAATACCTATAAGAGATCAGCAGCGGTAGGAACCAATCACATTTTTAGGTCGAGTGAGCTCACTCGACCAAAAGTCCATTCCAAGCTTTTCAGTCGGTAGGAACCAACGTTCGAGCGACCTCTTTCGAGCGAGCTCACCTCGAAAAATTTTCGAGACATCGGGTACGCCTCAAAAATATTAGAGCGACCTTNAACTTTCGAGACATCGGGCACGCCTCAAAAATATTAGAGCGACCTTCTGCAGCGAAAAATATGCCTGATACTGTACAAATTGCACCGAATTGCACCGCATACAGGCACAAATTTACGAGACACATACACATTTCTTAGGCTTAGTAGTGACACATTAGTAGATTGGAGAGCGCACGTCATAAATTGCTCTTATTGTTCAAAATGGCGGACTCAGCCCGCCACATCCATTCCGATTTCCTAATATCTTGAACATCACTGCGAAGGACCAAACGTCGTTGAATGCTCTTTCTGTTTAAAACGGTGGATTAACCCGCCATATCCATTTCGATATCTCCGTTTCATGAATATCATTGAGAAACAGGTAGCTTTAATCGCGGCTCGCTCGACCTAACGATCGAGTGAGTTGGTTCCTACGAAGTGTCGTTCGACCGAGCTCGCTCTAACCGTCGGTCGAGTGAGCCCTCGTTCGACCGAGCTCACCCTAAATTTTTCGGGCGAATGGTTCCTACCGCTGCAGAAACAATAAACTGTACTCGATATCTAAGCGCATTCAAGTTCCATCATTCACAATTTCTACAGTCCTTTTTGTTCTGCTTTGAGCTGCTCATAATGGTAAATGATAAGAAAAGAGATATTTCGGTATATTGAAGTGTTCTTAGTCAAAATGGCTCACAAATGGTGTACAGTCGATGCATAAAATGTAATGTTCAAGATATCGATAAATATAGCCAAATTCAAAAACAGATTGCTGTACTATGTCGATAAATTTAGCGTGCACTAAAATCGAAGCTTAGCGCGTCCAACCAACCTTGACTGTTCCAACAGGTCTGCTCTCTTATTTTGTTCTTTGAGGTTTTATTTTTGTTGAATGTTTTACAATTTATTTGTTAGACAAAATAGTAGTGACAAACGTAGGAGAAACTAATCATTACTTCTCGTATGGTGTCCGAGCTCTGAGCACTATTTATCAGTTAAGTACCTTATCATTAAGTACAAACGGCACATCATCAGTCGATCTTACAATAAATCATACCGTGTAAATAGAGATAGAGAGACGTTTTTTGCTGTCACCTATGTTGCTTCTGTCCATTATGACTCGAATAGCAAAGAGTCCGCATTCCAGACCGCTGACCAAAACCTCGATGACTGAGCAGGAGATTGCATAAGTTCCAATACCATCCAACTGAAAAGACAGAACGAATGATTCGAAGCGTGAAAATCAGCTGTGTTTTCTTAATTCAATAACAGCCACACATGTGCGCTAGTTTGGACGTTAGAGAGTAAATGTATTATAATGCTGGGTCGCTTCAGCAGCGGTATGGTGATCGCATCTGTATTTCTCTCTAGGGGATGCAGCTATCATTATCAATAGTTATATTTTGGACTTGGACCAACTAACAGGCCTAAGTAAATTCAACGGTATGGAAAGCTGTAGCTTGATCCGATCGGCAAGACTGGCATATACCATTGAGAACTTTCACCCACGTTGGTGACCTATCAAAAAACACTTTCAGGCGGCCAATATTTGATAATTAAAGTCTATATTGTTAATATCCTTGATGGGGATTATAATGAAAGCATTTCTTAAAACTAACCTGTTTGAGATAATTAAGGTTGACTTCTTGATCAACAGCCACTGTAGAATTTTTGTTGAACCATTCAAGTTGCTCGTAAATATCCTTTGGTAACCGAAGTAAAATAAATGCAGCCATCCATATGGAGGACACAATAAGCGTCGCTACGCAATAAATGAAAAAAAAGCGACGCCGGGGTAAAGGACTAAAAACATCTATTATCGGAAGAATTTTAGAATGATCACTTCTGACCAGTGTGGCAACCTATCAAAGTTGCTGGCTTTTCAGCTTAGTAAGAAATAATTAAGTTTTAAGCTATTTTAAAAATTATTATTTTTACTACTATAGCGAAGTTATTTATTTTAACTTGATTTAGGAATAAATCTTGTATGAAAATTAAGTTTCATAACTTAGCATCAAGGTTTGAGCCGCAGTATTTTATAACAAATAACTATCATGAGCGTAAAATTATTATTTACTGAGTACCATTTTACATCATGTTTAGCCGGTGCTCCGCGCGGGCCTTCTCTTGCTACTCAGTCTGATCTTTTGTAAATAGGACCTACCCTTTCCGTTCACATGGAAGCAAACTTTTGTCTCGTAAAATATATAACTCGGGTTTATTGCATCTGACCCGAACAGTAATACCGTAAATATTCTAATACTACGACATGTCGTACTATTTTTCGATCCCTCTCTACCCTGTCGTACTATTGGAGACTGTCGTTCTATTAGAGACAGTCGTACTATATTTCGATTACTTCATCTCCGCAGGTCGATGGCTCGGAATTGCGATCCGTTCGCATGTCTATCAGCCTTCACATATTCGATAGTAACCCTGCGCTTGCGTATTTTATGTCTCGTTATGCTCCCCCTTTGACAAGGGTTATGCTTATCTACGATCAAAGAAGACGGACAATCTCTTTCGCTCTTTTTGTACCCCTGGGGCGTATTTCATAAAACAATTGCGAATTGCGAATTGCGTTTGCAATTCGCAAGACTTGCGTTTGCAACTGCGCAATTTGCAGTTTCATAAAGGTTCGATGGGATTGCAATTTGCGTTCGCAATTGCATAATGCAACTGCAAATGTAACCATGGGAACAGTTGTAATCATGGCAACTGTAACTATGACAACAGCTGTTACCATGAAAAC
>NIUQ01003357.1:0-17810 GCA_002796945.1 Plectus sambesii
AAGCCTTTTAACTTGAAAGTTATGTTTGAAATTGCAGGAAGTTGCGAGATATGTTCGATGCCTATGAATAGGAAAGAAATTTTTGCGTAACATCTGTAAACTACTGTTAGCTGTCCATGACAAGCTGCCTCTATAAATGCGTTAATTTCATATTGAAATCAGCTTATCGCTGAGCAGTCTTGTCATGCGCAGCCTACCGTAGAATACGATACTCTCCTCACAGCTATGATTGCCCACGCTGCGCTTTAAAATTGTTCACTAATCCGTAAAACTTGTTAAAATACTGTGTCATCCTTGGAGGAACCTATAATAGAAGCAGTATGCCTATGAAAGCAGACATTTACATTTTCCTTCGTTTCAGACTCTGAACTAATCAAATGGGACTTGGTGATGTACGGGACAGATAGTCCTATTGGAGCGACGGGCGGTTTGGACCCGTCCTTCCTCGCCACCGTCTCTGCCGTCGATCGCCACGCTGCTGCGTCCTTATCAACGACACTTTTGCTGCCTATTCTCTTGTTGCTTACCTTCCGGCAACGATTCCAACTTTAAATCCTCTGGCATACGCTTCAACTACTTCTGAATCGTTTCAATTTGCTCCTGTTTGTGTTTTCGCATTGAGCCTGTGCGTGTTTCCGATGGGAGCTCGTTTGTGTTTCGATTTGAGCCGGTTGCTTCTCGCAGTTCTTTTTACGACGTTTTCGACGTTTTTGGTTTCGCGCACCCGGCGTGTCCGCTGTGAGTTTCAACGCGTATTTGCCGATTTTAAGTTCTCATTTGCCGCCCGGAGATTAGCCTCCCCCCACGTAAGTGGTCGTTTCAATGCTGCGACATGCGGCAAGTAACCCAATATTTCGGTCAAAGGGCCATCGGCGTGCGATCGGTTTGATTCGATCGCAGGCCGTACGCCGCGACCATTGCAAGGTTGCACACCTCACGCCGTTGGTGTTTTGACCGAAATTGTGGTTGATTGCCGCACGCCGCAGCATTTTAACAACCGCTCTACCGATTTCCATTCCCATCATTCCGTGGCTTTTCCTTTCTAATCGTATCGATATGAAACCGCACTTGTAGGAGTTCGTTTATTGCGCCGTGTCTCTGTATAGCGATTCCATTGTTAGCGGCTCTAAGAAGTGATGTTGGGGAGAGGGAGACAAAACGATGTAAAGCAGCTTCTGGAGTGGTAAGGATGACCGTGGATCGGTTTCTGTAAGAAACTATTTCTGCGAGAACCATTCTGATTTCTGCGGCTGCAGCAATTCATGGGGAGAGAGAATGGGACGAGAACTACACCATCCTCAGCCATTCCCACATACACACCATTTTCACTTTCCAGAAGGACACTTTCCAATTCAAAAAGGACATTTCTCATATTGATTTGACGAGGAAAATATCCTCTGAACTAGAGAATGTCCTTATTAAAGCGGAAACTGTATAAGAGCTGAAAAGTTTGGCGGTAATAAATCTTATGGAAAAGATATTCCCTCTTGTCTCCACCCGCCCATTTTAGGCATCGTTATAGAGCCACTAATAATGCGTCGGTCTGCGTTGTCTTCCTTTCTGATTTCTGATTGCCAATGATTTGTTCGACTTTTGGAAATGGATTTATTTCTTGATGAACCCGGTACAAATTGGGCCGAATTCCGCGATTTTCAGTCACATCGTGTTTTTCGCTTCTTTGTGCTTCTGAATTCGACTTTGCTGTATATTAGGGTTAACGATGCATCTAGAAGCATATTATTGCTGATGTTTGCAATCATTTTTGCGGAGCTTAATTAATTATTGGTTCCTGCAATTTTTAATGCTTATTTATTCGTTAAAGAGGAAGCTGGGAACAAAAATCGATACTTTTCGCCCGTAAAGATGAACGCAAACTCAATTGTGAATCGCTTCAGCCGGCATTACGGTATTACACTTTCGTACTAATTTTATGTATAGAATATTTATCTTCATGCATTTTTCAGAATTTACAGTGTATTTTTTAAACTTCACGATTGCCGCAATATGGCTGATTAACTTTTGATTTTTCTGTTTTTGTTTTAAAATGCACTGCGATTGACAGCTATACTTGAATATTGTTCTACTTTCGAAATGAGTTGCTATTGCATTGTTTAATTGCAACATTTGGTGTTCTTGCGCGCTTTAAAATACTGTAATGCAACCGTTATATTGTTCATATCTTACCTCAATTTCTCTTCATATTTTTAGTTTGAGTTTCATATAAATTTCTAGCCGTTGCTTCATAAATTTTTGTATATAGCCCGCGCACGGTACTTTGGCAGAGCCCTTTTTTAGGGTCAAATGTCAGTTTGGTGGGAAATACGCATGTTTATTTCTTTTTATTAAACTTTCGAATATTGAATTTGAACTTTAAATATGTGAACTTTTGCCGCGCCAACAGGCAAAGTCGGGACGTCATCTATTGATCTTTTACGTGTGGCGCGCTTGGCGCTCTGCCAAATTGCTGTAAAGTGGATTATACATTTGCTGTATGCATTGTGTATAATAAGAATGGCTTTTCCTTGGGATATTGTGCGCGAGTGCGAGTTTATCACTTGATTTCACTTCTCCCTCTTTGTGACGACTATTTTCCCGCGATGTTTCCGCGCCAAAAATACTGTCTGTTTGAACTCTGGACTTTCGCTTTGTACCTTTCCATTTGCGCTATATTTCAAGCTTCGAGAAAGACGATATATGACAGTCGAAAAATTATTATTTTTCGCGCCGATTTTTCTTCTCTTGCCGCTGTTTGTGACAAAAAACACAAAATTCACACCGTTTTGGGGCGTCCTCCTTGAGTTGCGTCGACTCATTCCACTATTATCGCTGTTGTTTCCTCTCCAGTGTGTCACAAAAATGTGTGTGTTTTCTGCCAAAGATTTTATCAATGAATTCGACAGTAAACGTCGCTTTGAAGAACAATCTCTGAGAACATTGCAAACAACTGAGAACATTCCTAATGAAAAATTTGCATAAATAACGCATTGTTCTTATTCCTTCGATCAAGACCATTAATACAATTGATAATTGATCACCCAACTAGTTTCTATTTCATTTTGGGTGTTAACTCGGCACGCGACTATTGGGCAATACGAAAACTGAGTACGTTTATGAACACCAATAAACATAGGCTAAAAATATCCATCTTCAACTGATACTCGGCATATGAGAACTACAAGGCGTCGTGTGACGCATGCATGTGCGTACCGGTCGATCGTGTATGCCCGCGCTTCATGCGGGCAAAGCATTAGTCATTTTTGTAAGTAAACAAAGAATAGCACTTTTCCATTAACGACGCAATGGTTGTGATATTGAATGGACGTGGGTTGAACCTCCGTTTCCAAGGGTGCTACACGTGACAACCTTCAACAGTCCATTTCGTATATCCGGTTGTCGTTTTATGTAAACAAAGAGGTTTACGACAGAGTTTATCCGAATGATTATGCCAGCCATCTGGTTGTAGATGTTAGGCAGTTTGAGACCGGCCCATGTCAGAGAATTAGTTAAGCAGAATGGTGTGCAGTAGAAGACGAGCGTGAAGAACGATATGATTCCTAAAGATACTCTCTTTAATCTTTCAGTGAGATGCACAAATAAGTTATAATTGGCTATTGACATTCGTAATTCTAACTGACGAATAGTCATTTTCGTTTACCCCCACATCTCTGGACGTTGCCAAAATAGATAAGGGTAATTTCGTTGAGTATTTTGACTGCATCAGAAACTATTGAAAAGCGCTATTGAAAGAGGCTTTGGAGAAGCAAAAGTTTAATGAGTGGACGAAGTGAAGCTGACCTAGGGTCAAGTATGAGCGCATCCAGAAAGGACGATATAGGAGCAACTCATATTACTCAAAGATACGTTGACAAAAAACCGGGACAATCTAGAATCCTGCCCCTAACTACTGAGGAAAAGACGGCGCAGACCGCTCAATCTGTCCATGAGAAAGATGTTTCTCCAAAATATGCGTCCCCCTGTTTTTAAGTAGCTGTGAGACACAGTCTAAGAATTATGTTACAGAACGAATAATATCACACGTTTGAAGCATTGAGTCTCTTTTTCGAAAATTGTCTCTACCTGAAGGTATTTCTCAGGAATATTTTACCGCTTCTTAAAATTGACTACAAGGGATTGTTTTCGAAAAGAACGGTACTTACGGGCAGAATTGAGCGTCCCTGCGTTCCCCTTATGACTACCGTACAAATATCAATAATATTTCTTTCTCAGTGCTCCTAGAAAATAGTGCAGAAATTGTTACCTAAAGTGATCGTGAGACGCTTTTGTGTTTTCAGATTTGCGTCATGATGATATCCTCCTACGGAGACCGTCGAACGAACGTGGCGTCGATACGCTACTACTACACCACCGTAGATTGCAACACTGATGTAGCCACAGATCGGAGCGAATAGCAAGTCATAGGATGAGTACCAAGCGGGTACTGCCATCGGTCCAAAACAGACCGCACGCTGGTTTGCAACTCTTTCCGTCAGGAAATAGGACGAGGACGTTTGAACGGTCACTAAAAAACCAGTCAATTGTTTTCACAACTGTTATACCTTTGTACACACCACAACGGGACGCGACACCAAATTTATGAGCGTGGGGCAAAAATCAATAATTTGCAAGACCCGAGCAAAACAGTATTATTATATGTTCGCGAGGGACATGCGAATTATTTACTTTTTTGTCCCACGCTTAAAAATTTATTGGCATGCTCCGCATCGGTTTGGGAATAGTAATTATAACGATATGAATGCGCCGCCTAGTCTGTTGCAACCCGCGTGGGAAAATTTGTCGTCGCCTTTAAAATTAAGTCGATCATTGCTCTTTGTGTAATTGTATTCACAGCAGTTGTGAATACAGCATTATATCAGTTATGGGAAATGGACCCTGGACAGAAGCTCAATTAATCTTTACTTCAAAGTGATCTTTGGCTCTAATGTAACTTTGCATTGTTATCATTATTGAAGACTCTGAGAATATGGTAAAGATTATTTGGATTAGGTGATGGATAGTTGCTCGCAAAAATTGCCACAATTCTAATTAGTTTTCCTTTCTGTTCACGATCAACAATAAGGGCAGAAATATGCTTGCCTGAAAGCAGTCCGTATCCGAAAACGATTGCCAAAATTTTGTAGCCATAACTGACGCCCAAATGACGATAAAGCGCAAAGTGAGCGACTGCGATGTAGCGATCGATGCTTATGGCTATCATCATAAGCCCTGAAATAAAACAGGACGATATTATGACTATTTCACTTACTTAGTAACAAAAAAGTGGTAATGTAAACGCACCCATTGTTTGCTGTCCTACGGCGAACATGACTGTAGAGGGAAAGCCCATGCAAGCCCAAGGGGTGACAGGATCGTCCAAGTGGCCGGTGTACTGTAACCAGCTTCGCATTGCTCCGGCTAACATCGTTCCTAGTCCGTAGATGAAATCGGTCACCGCCAGCCCTGCCACCAGCAGCATTTCTTTTCTGTTCCGCATCGATCTGCTTGAAAACACCGCCAGGAAAATAGCGCCGTTGCCGAGACACATTGCTGAAAATATACTTAACGGTGAAGGCTGTTGAGGGTGCAAATTCTAACATGTGCCTCGCTTCTATCACCAATCTTGGGAAATGGTAATTCCTGTGGTCCTCCCAGAGCCTAAAACCGTGTCTCTGACTGGAATAATGAATTATGAGGTGCTATAGTATTATTGATTGAAAAATATCAAGAATTGTGAGGCAATGAAGGAACTGAGGTTTCTCTGTTTTACAATATTTCACATTAGAAAATGTTGGATAATTAGAAAGATTTGTAACATCTCATTCCCTAAACATAATCAGCCATTAGCTACTGTCTATTTAATAGGGTTACGGGAACTTGTCGAAAATACGGTAGACTAAAATACTCTCGATGCGTCAAAGGATATGACTGCATTCTTGGTCATAGTACATTCTGCGGTCAAAGCAGCGGAAATGATGCATCATCCAACCAAATTACAACATTATGACGCTTAGAGTATAAAAGCTTTAGCTCACTTAACGCTCAAAAATATTTCCCTACAAAATAACTCACAGTTTATAGCTATGTGTTGAAAACATTTGAGACACTTAGAACTAAAAAAAGAATTTATTAATGAAACAGCACTATATTATACCATTCATGACTCATATTCACACGTCAGCTTGTAGATTAACTAACAGTTATACAACTTCATCGAACTGAGATGGAGGGAGTTTCGCATTTGCGCTGTTTTCTTTTCTTCTCATAGGTCTTGTTTGTACTTTCCGATAACTAATGTTATTTTGCAGCAAAAATATGATCTCAGAATGATCACATCGGTTGTTCCTCAAGTGCTTTTTATCATCTATTATTTGAATTGATTAATGCCTACATGGAGTTCATCAAATAATGTGATAGATTTGGCGGTTTGCCAATAACTTTGATCAAATGAAACGGGGATGAATAGAGCAGAAACGCACGGCAAAAAGATTTCTTTTAATAGCTTTGGCCCTTGTCTAGGAAAGAAAGGAACACGTCAAAGATTGCGCACGTAAAGCCGACACAATAGACGAGCCTGCAAAATGCCAATCGGAAAAGTGCAAAAGAATGCCAACTTCCATATGAACTTACCTATGCTGTCAGACTAGCGGTGAACAAATACGCAATTTCAAGACCAATGGAACTGAGAAGAAGCAGAGTAAATTTTGCGAAATTCTGAATATCATAACTCTGGTGTGAGGATTAGACCGTTAAGTGAGGGTCGTAGACGGAAATCAGACGAGATACCGTAAATCCTCTAATAAACGCCCCCCCTTCTAATAGACGCCCCCTCAAGCCTTGATTGAAAAAATAGACGCCCACCCTCCAATAATCGCCCCCTTTAGAGTAATTAAAACATTAAAAGCCTGTACAGTGTTGTTCAATGATGCACTCCCAACTCAAATACGACTACTGATAACGCTCAATCTTTGAATTTATGAGTGAGTTTATAAGTAGAAGTGAAGACCGAAGTGAAAAATACCCTCTGCAGCGAGTGCCTCATTCAAACATCGATTGAAATAATAGTCGTCCTCCCTCCAATAAACGCCCACCCTCTAATAGACGCCCAGGGCGTTTATTAGAGGATTTATGGTATAATTAGCAGAGCTGTAATCCATGGTAACTCTCCAAAAACTGATGGAGATGGATTCCATTAACCTGAGGGACTCCCTCTCCCCCCTTGACTCGTACCTTTCCCTCCGCTCTGGATAAAGTAAATTTATTATTTAACAACTCAATATTTCTCCTTTTATCCTAAGTGGAGCCAAAACGCTAATCAATGTTCCAATTGATTCGTTGAAAAATGCCTCACTTTGAAGAAAATATGCTCACAAAATTAAGACCTTGTCAGACGTTGCAACTGATATCCGAATTGGACCTATTACATAAAACTATTGCAATTAGTACTGCACTTGTAGCAAGAGCGGTGATTGATCAACTTTCTCGCTTACTAACGCAGCTGACCTATAAGTGCGCTTCTTGAGCCCCTGAGAGAAATGACCACTTCAGTAGTGGTAATGGCTTAAGGCGGTAAAGCGCCACATTTTAACTGCCATTCTTAGATGTAGAGTGTGCTCATTGTTGCGTCTTCGATAATAATAAACTACTATGTAACTCGAAACTGTTATTGATAATCCTTCTGAGTAGCTACCCTAAATATAACATGAAATAATATCATGAGCGTTTCAGTAACACTGAAGTGGGATTCGGAAAGCGGGCAGTCCTAGTGTTTATTTAAATGTTCCAAAAAATCCTCACCAAGACCTTCGATGATATAGATGATGTATGTCCAATACAGCTCTAGAAAGGAAGATATAGTGGTGGAGTTCGTCATGCTAACTTTGTAAAGAGATTAGCGCTGGATCGAATTTGAAGCAGTTTGCCCAGGTGAAACAAAGTGACGCCGATCTCTTGAATCGGCGCAGCATTTATATAGACGTTAATGAATAATACCTGCGTACTTTGATTCCCAAGAAGACAGTGCAACATTTTCAATAGCCTTTGGTTGTAGCTTAGCGTATTGTTCGTTGAGCGCAATATATGCTTGGCTGTTCTCTGGGATCGTGGAAAGTTTTTCGGACTTGTTATCGGCCATCTCTGACGTAATTGCGAATGCCTTTGTTATCGTTTACTAAGCAATCTCAGGAAATTCTATTAGGTTTTCTGTTGCCAGTTCATTAAAAGCCAAAGTGCGAGTGCAAAGTTTCCGTTCCACTTGAAAGCTCGCTCAAAATTGCTTCGCGACGAAGAAAGTGAACCAGAGAACACCGATTGACGCAATAGACTGGAAATTCATATTCATGCGAGACCGAGTTATCAATAAAGTTCTGATGCAAAAAGCGTAAAATCGACTAAAACTTAAAGATATACATTCTTCAATGTTACGTTCGCCCGACCGAAGTTTCAGCGTAAAAGCGACAACAACAACATCCTTATTCTAAAGTTTAAAGTTTTTCGTGGTTCAGCGGTCGATGTAGGACCGAAAGTCCGGGAAAGGGGATTCTTGATCAATTGAGCGGTTATAATTGAACTGGTCACGGTCCCTGCTGCGACAGTAAATGTTGCGGCAAATGCGTTTCTGTATAATCCGCTCAATATTTATTAGAAATCTTTCACTGAACGAGAACTTTAGAAGAAAGCAAAGATGATACTCGCATTGTGCGCAAGTAATAGTGGACGTCACATGGTAAAGGCAATTAGGCAGATAATTATAGGGTGGGACAAAATTTTCCGCGTTTTTTCCAAAGATCATAGCTTATTAAAATTTCAAATCATCTATCCCATAAGACATATCAACATTTAGGATCAACGTAGCATCACATGGTAGGAAATGAATCGCAAAGTTGAGTTAAGACAGATTTTGGCAAAGAACGTTCATTATATCCTTAAGAATTGCTTGATTTTTTAATGCTTTGACGTCATTCAAGGGATAAAGAGCCGGTCGATGAGACACGGCAGTGTATATTTGTCACGTTGAGATGAACAGCGAAAGCTGATTCACATGGTTATTTATAAATACGAAGCGCTTTACACATCCAAGTAGTGCTAATAAAAGACACAGATTTTGGGTGCTTAACAGGAGTCTCAGAGCCTTCAGCCATAATCGCGGATCAATGATCGATCGTCGTAACGCTTGTTGGACCATTCAGCCGCTCTACCGTAACAGACTGCTTTCTTTTTGCCATAGCGTTAGAGAGGATCAAGTAAGAAGAGACTATAAAAGCATGCGTGTGACAGTCTCTCTGCCTTGAACATTTCCTTGTTGGATAGACACAGGTCCGTAAGCGAGATACACACTTCTCTTGCATGAAAAATGTTAGTTCCCAGGCAAAGAAGGATTACTTGCATGCTTTGTTCTTGCAATAAAATCTTTTATTTCATGCAGTAGTCATATGAATACACCCTCAATCACCACACGTAAATAATAACTTTGAAACTCGCCATTTTCAGTATGTCACGAAATAAGCAAAAAAGTATACATGAAAGTACAAAGTCACGCAGAAAAATGCGGAAAAGATTTTTTAAATGTGTCATTCTTTCGAATTGCAGTCATCTTTTGCACAAATTCGACAGTTATTCTTCTGAACGTTGGTCAAGGTACTAGCACAGCCCATCCGAGCATAATCACAGAAGTATGGCTCTTTTGTACAGCCTTTCATTCGAGTATCTGCAAATGAGGCGTCGTCTGGGATACTGTAGCATAAAATAGTAGTGTAATAAGGTCCCTGATAGATTTTTGAGGTTGAAATACTGCACTGTATGTCAAAGAAAGTAAATTGGAAGGAATAATTTGTATAGCAGCTATTTTTTTGTGGGACTTCTTAAGGCGGCCATAGCATGTTTATAACTTCTCTTCCCTAATTGACGAAGAAGTAGCGAGCGAAAAGATCGGGCTAACTCTCATTGACTACTCAATTGAGGAGAGGCCCACAATTTCGCGCTCCAAGAGCAGGGAGAGATATTCATTTTTCCTTTTGATATGCAGAAAAATGTCAAAATTTCGCTTCCGCCTTCATTAGGAAAATTGACAAAGCAACTGTCTTTCTCCATAACTACCTCCACTGACTGCAAAAATCGATTAACATTAGCTTACTGATTAATTTGTTTTTGCACTGAACGTCGTAGCAGTATTTCTCTGACTCTTTGCAGGTTTCTAGATGAAAACCGACAATATTATTTTCCCCTGTTTTGCATCGCAGACCATCCGCTGAAAGCAGTAGATAAAGTTGGATTGCTCAATTAAAGATCAATTTATTTTATATGAGCCCAGGCGACCAGTTTATGCAACGTGAGCGCTTTATGGTGCTCAGTGTTGAGGGTTTCAAAATCTGATTAGTAAAATTAGATAGTCGAGGTAAGCAAGGCAGCTAATTTGCATGTCCTTTTTTAATAAAGATTTTTTGTATTTTACAATATTTATTTGTTCTAATTTAAATAACTTGTTCCTGTTTTTTAAGCCAGTTTGATAAACCTAAGTCGTCAAGGCAAAACTAAACAAACTGGGCATATATAAAAAGAAAAAAACCAATTTTTATGACGTACTCTAAAGCTCGTGGGACATATTTATTTTAAAGATTGGCGGCGCAGGATTTATGACAGATCTGTTTGATATATTAGTTAATCGCCGAGCTCTCGCATTCACATCATGCCGTCTTAATCTGTTCAACTCGAAAGTGTATTTATTCATTCATTCTTCATCAAAAGTTTGTTCACTTTCCGCCAGTCATAGTCCTCTCAGCAAAACAAAAGACACAATAACTAAACAACAAACCATTTTTTGTAATGATGATAATAGCAAAGAGAAAGAGCAACACTTTAAACATATTTTTCTGGCAATACGTAGATGAAGACGGAACTGAAGAGTATCGATCAAAGAGCGCGCTAATTAATTTAAGACTGTCAGCTATGCGAAACAGAACCCATCATTTATAGCGATGAAAAATCTTTATGTGAACTTGCGGCTAGTCATGCCCGGCACAAATCCAATATGATCCGCCTGCTCTTCAATTTTCCGGAGACAGGGATATCAACTCTGACTCGGTTCAATTAAGAGCTGTTCAAGAGGATTATGTCATGTGCTACGGCTAATTTTCGCCTCAAATCGAATAAACCATGTGATTTAATTATAAAACTACATTGGCTTCTGCACAAAGAAAGGGAACGACGAAGACGATGATGATTTCAAGTATACAAAGTATACCTATTAACAAGCCAGTCGCCCGCATCGCAGTAAAGCGCATATTGAATGACGGCTGAGCTAGAATACCGCACTATATGATTCATTATTATCTTTGGTATATCATTAACTACGACTGTGATACAATCAAAGATATATAATTTTCGGACAATCCGAGATTTTCATATTTTTCATGCCTTAACTGATTTCCAATATTGAAGCATAACAAATTCGCTGCCATAGTAGTATGTGGCGCGAAAAGTATTCATTATTAGCCGTTCTCCAATCTGCGTAAAAGTAACAAGAGCTTGTTAAATGAAAAACTGAAAAATTGATATATTATCATATGCGAGGTCAGTGAAAGATCAATGAGACTAAATTAATTTTAACGAGAAGTAATCAAAAATATTAAAACTGAAATATCATGTCATTCTAATTTCTATTAATGAATCCCGTTTAGTTTAAAGATAAATTTTATTAGTGCGCCAGGAAGTGTTCTGGACGAATAAAAATAGCAGATCTATGGTCAGTAAGAGTATAAAAAGCACGCATATCATATCGTGCTAAGCACATCCTCACTCATACTACGTCAATCTTGGAGACTGAAGTTAAAAGCGTCATTGCCTTTGGGTCCGTTGAGATTGAATGTAAAAAAATCTGTAATCATTTCATCCGTCTTAATAAAGAAAGCTAAACGTAAAGATGGATTTACTTTGCTCCTTAACAGAATTAACGCAGCTCTGTGCTCGAAACTGGCACTACTAAAATAAACGTGCAATTTAACATTATATCCCTTTGTATTGATAATGATATCTATCCGAGAAATGAAATTTCCAGGAAAACGGGCAGGAAACACTATTTCAAGTTCAATTCTTGCATGCGTTGGAAATAGTCTTTAGATTTCTAGAACTAAACTTGGAGTTTCGGTCGTTGAAGCTATTCCGATGCCATCTAGAGAGCCCTAGAGTCAATTATCAGTTAAAAAAGAGAGAGGAAAAGATTGCTTACAGCACCGGGGATTCCCAGGCCGTCTCCGATCCAAGTACTAACCCGGCCCAACGTTGCTTGACTTGCCAGATCGGACGGGATGGCGTATTTTCAACGTGGTATGGCCGTAAGCGAACATCACGTTGTAAAGTGAAATTAAGACCGCCTGCCTCGTTTCGTTCACTTTCATTTGGCATAGAATACGAAAGTAAATATGTGGAACTCGATTTGAGCAGAAATTTGCTGTCGGCAATCAGTGGCGGTCTCGATTTGGACTCCGAAATTTTTATTTCAAAAACAGTATTGACCGCGTTTAAGGATCGCAAACAATGATCTTTTGTATACATTAATCATATCATGCGCTTCTTAGAGTGTTAGATTCCTTTTTGACAAAATACCTTTAGCGTTGTTTTCGTTTCTTCGGAATTTGTATTGATGAAACCCGCGCTATGTCGTTGTTTACAGTATTCCCTCAATCATAGAAACAGTCTTACCAAAAGCAATAGGATTGAAGAAGCTTCTGAAAATCGGCTTTGTCAGAACAGAAGGGTTTTCGAGATTTTCTCGAAATATTCATTTAGGATATCAATATTTCAGCAGATAAAATAAATGAGCTTTTCTATGAAATAAATACCGGATTTAAGAGATCATAGGCTAATTCGTGAGCAGGTTTAACGCACGCTTATTTATGAATAATCGATAAACCGTTGTTTTTACACAGAGATCTATAGATGCGTCAAGTTGATTAATAACTACGGAAAATGACGTTTAAGTTGTCTCAGGTCTCATGCACAAGCAATTTAAACTTTACAATACTATGAAGGCAGTTCTTCAATATGGCAAAAATTTTTCAGGGCGATTGAAGTACACGCATACGAAGGGATAAAGGAGATCTTTCATTGCCAAATTTTCTTGACCTGTCGTTTAACGATCAAAATGTGTAAATGTATTGCGACTTATTTTGATCTTTCTCTTAGTTTCATTAAATGAAAATGAGCATCAGGACGGATGCTGATTACTGTAGTAAAAGTGAGGAAATAATCATAAAATTTGGAAATCTTATCAGGCGCAGTCAAGTGACATGACTAACTTTTGCTCTAATTTCGTTTTGCACGAAACGATAGTAAAGAGTTGAGAACACTTTGAGATTCGCAAACAAATTTGCAACTGACAATCTTGAAGTCAGCGATTGCGTACCAACTACTAGTCTAATCTCCCGCCAGCACAGGTGTCCCGGCACGATTACACAAGCTCTCGGGAATGATTTCAACCGGCTACATAATTTACGTGTTTTGTTCAATATGTTGTTGTTTTTTTAGAATCGTGGCTTGCAACTTAAATCTTAAGGCTAGGAGCGTCCTTGATGAATGAAAAGGAATCGCAGATGACTGACTAATCTCTCTATCTGGCTCGTCTCGATTGCATCAAATTAAGGAGGGTCTAAGCTCTGCCGCCTGTTTTGTATCTGTGCGAAATAAACTTGAAATGAACGTGGCAGGCGGTCTTAGTTTCACTTTACAACCTGATGTTCGCTTACGGCCATACCACGTTGAAAATACGCCATCCCGTCCGATCTGGCAAGTCAAGCAACGTTGGGCCGGGTTAGTACTTGGATCGGAGACGGCCTGGGAATCCCCGGTGCTGTAAGCAATTTTTTTTCGTTTTCCTTTTTACTGAAAATATACTTAAGGTCTCTGGATGGCTTCGCAATAGCTTCAACGACCGTAATTATAAACTGTTTTTTGTAAAGCGAGCAAGAACTGAACCTAAAGCTGTGTTTAATGCTCCTTTTCCAGTTGATTTCTCCATTTTCTCTCGAATAATTAATATAATGGAAAAAATTCACTGCAGATATCACCGTATTTTCGTAGATTTGGAATAATTTTACATATAATTCTTAATAATTTCGATATTGCGATGAACACATGAAAGAAGTTGTACAACACGGGAACAGATCTTGCTGCGACCACAATTGTGCGGCTGCTAATATTCTTTCAGTGCCTATCGCTTGAAACGATAGTGTCTCTTTTTTATATTTTGTCACGGTCGTGTAATGATACGGTAGTTACAGGCATTTCCATTGGATACAAAATCGATACTTTCTTAATACTACTGCAGCAAACGGCGATATACATGCAAATTACTGTCATTATTCTTCTGTTCATTTATTTCCCACGTCCCCAACCGGTCACGCGACTCCATCCAAAAGCTGGGACTCTCTTCCATCCGCGTCGAATTTCCAAACATTCGCATCGATCGGCTCCTCTTCGGCCCGTATTCACGCACTCTCCATTGCAGCTGAAATTATATTCACCACTTTCCCAGTTTTACATCTCTATTGAAATAAGCAGAAACGGGCTTTAGGATCATCTCCATTTTTCAGTGGTCAGCTATTTAGAATATTTTATATATAGTGACACAATTGGAAAATTGGTTAAGAAGTCTCTGTATTGCCTATCGCACCTGCACAATGCCAAAGGTGCTCTGAATGAACATATATTCCCAACATAATCTATGCATTGGCAGTAAAAAAATGCTTACATTCCATTTCGACCAAAGTTTGGGGCGCCTCGAATGGCAACCGATGGTATCTTTTTACACAAGCCATTGCCGAACACGACACACCCGTCGTTGTCGCGATTCTCGTTGCCGCGGAAGAATTGGGCTGAGGACACTGGAAAGGAGATGATCTAATCAAAGAAGCGAACTTCAAGTAGATTGGAATTGTTTGGATGGCGTTTTTTGGCTTGGGGCATATACGTAATATTCAGATACATGACTTAAGGCGAGCACCCGGACCACTATGTTTCACTCAAACTCAGTCGCCAAAAACAGAGACATTTAAAATGAGTATCATTTTCTTATCATACAGTACTTACGAAAGCAAGCTATGAAATGCAGTACTTTATCTCAGATTTGAATGACTGAGCTTCTGTGAAACAAATCCTTGGAAGAGGAGGGGCTGACTCGAAACGTATTTTTTTCGGTCCTACATGGTGACTGTGTTTCAAACCATCAAGCATTTGTCTCAGCTGGTAAATATACGTAATGAGAATAATCCTTTTAGAATGGGTTAAAAATTTACATAATTCCCAATATACTCGAGCAATAATGCAGTTACCGTATTTACGGAAATAGTGTTACACGCAGAAATAGTGGTACAGGTTAACATGGGATTGGAATAATAGTGGTAAAGCACCTCTATTTCCGTAAATACGGTGATTGCATCAGGAACTGAAAAAATTGGTACCACTTACGCAAAGCAAGAGAAAGAAGTAGAACTATAGAGATGACGGCGTATTGAGCCATTCCTTTGCGAAGTCGCATACGATAGAAGAAAAGTAACCTATAAATCACTCTTATATTACGTAGTGCAAAGGAAGAAGGACCAAAGAGGATGCATTTTGCCACAATGCATAATATTGCAACATATTACTAAAATAGGGAGTTATGGGGGAGAGAGAGAGGAGTGTCTGAGGGCAAAAAATCGTATTATGGCTAACATTAATGGCTACCAAGACTAAAGATGATGGAGGCTAAATGTTCATCCATCACGACATCGGCTTATATACTCCGAAAACGGCGGATACCTTGGCCAAACTTGTCAAAGATCAGGGTGATCGTGATCTTCCACTATTAAAGATTTGTTGTTCTTCTTTTGTCTAGTACACGCGTGGGCAAAGAAAAGTGACGTGAAAATTTGGCGAGTTTCGAGACCGCCTCCCTCGCGTCGTTGAAACTAAATGATGAGTTGTATTCCGCGCCCAGACTTGCTTTACAAACTACGCCACTGTTGAGGAAATGCAGCGTAGGAGCGCTTGGCAATGCTTGTATATTCATTAGTCAACAGAAAAAGACGTTTGGAATTTTTTTAGGAATTAAGCTTCCTCATTCAGTGCAGTCATTGCCTCATTTGTGTTTTTTTGCTTGAATACAGCTGTTTGAGTTTTTTTTAATTTTCGGTGATATTTGCAAATAGTACTCAATTTTTGTGCAAATTCTTCTATGCAGTTCACATTGGTCCAATGTGGCCTCCTTAAATTTAGAAATATAGAAGCGGGATGAAACGCCTAGGAGAGAAAACAAGGACGGTTCGGTCGGAACTGGTTCTCTCAATTTTAAACTAAACCAGAAATTTCGTTGCCAGAGATCGTGCGCAGACACCTCCAGGGAAAATACAGGGTGGAAGTGGAATAAGCACGATTACCACAAGCAGTTGACTACAGGTCACTTCTGATGAATGCGCTGGTTAAAGTGGGAGTGTGGAGGCGGCAGCTCGCTGATGTACAGATGATATCGCGTCTAAAAATGCATCAAGAGAAGCAGCCTCAATTATGTATCAGATCGGCATTAAACGACCAAACCATTTGCGCTGACCCGTCCCGCCCACTCTGGCGTTAAGAAACTTGTGGGTCTCCCCTATCCACCCTGTAGGTGCGGGTAAAACTCACAAAGGTGATTGACAAGAAGATCGATGAATTTAGGCAACTGTTCATCATCAATAAAAAATCTGACGTCAGTGAGCAATGATCAGCCAGTTTTGTGTTCGTCGAATGAGCCGCAAAATTAATATAAAGGGGCAATGTTTCGTGATTAAAATCAGTTGTACATCTAAACCTCCAGTATCTGGTGTTCATACTTCTATCGGTGTGCTCCGCTACAATGACTCGTGCCGTTATAATCGTTGCTGTTCTGCTGGTTTCTGTTGCGCTCTGTAAGTTTACTGTTAATGTTTAAATGCTGAATTAATATCTTTTGCATCGCTTTTGGAGCCCCAATTAAGGGATTTATATGAAGCTTGCTTTCATCCTCACGGGGTCTCTCTTCCTACCCACCAGCAACCTCCCCTAGGCTTGTTAAATGGACGAACTGAGGTGAGGAAAGTTTAAAAAATGAGGGACAGCCGCAAATACTGGGGAGAAAAATATCAATATGACTTCGTGATAATCAATCCCCATCTTCCGCCAACCGCGGTTTTTCTCCGCTCACATATTGATCATCCTTTCAGTGGTCTCTGCGCAACGCTGGAAAGACGGCGACGACGACGGTTGCATCGAAGACCGCAGGAATCGTGGCTCGGGACTTTGCATCAAAGGAAATCGCGACGGTTGGCGTGGACGTAAAGAATCCTGCAATGGAATCTGCGCCAACACTGGCGAACGTGGACGCGACCGCTGCCAGTGTATCGAGAAGCGCTTCGGTAACCGCCGACCGAACTCCGGCTGGAACCCCCTTCGCGGCTGGGGAGGCAAATAAAAGGAATCGAATTCTTGACATGAAAAGCTATTACGTACTTATTTGAACTGGACAACAGCGTCGACTAGCATTACAGTATCTTGGACCTCGCGCGATTTATGGTTACGGTAACCACAAAAGTTCCTCCCATAGATGCGAAATTACTTTTCATTTACGCGATGGTGACAAAACCGGCTTTTTTGGTGATTATTGCGTATAAACCTGGCGCTAAAGTGCGATTGCTGAGAGTGGCTCCATTTGTCAAAAATCATATAGAACGACCTGTGCTCTATTCAAATAATTGTGATATTGTTTTTGTCATTGTCAACTGCCATCACTGTCGCTCATTAGACTATTGCATTTACCTTATATTCGCATG
>NIUQ01003358.1:0-17804 GCA_002796945.1 Plectus sambesii
TTGAAGAGCACTTATCTGGTTTCGACTGTACTAACCAAGCTAGAAGCTAACAATGTCTACATTACCGTATTTTATGTAACGTAATTGTTTACTGTAGTTGTCTTAAATAAGCGTCGTTGCAAGTGCAAATATTAAGATCACATAAGTGAAGTTCAAGCACTAACCGTTAGTGCTTGAGCTTCACTTATCCCGATTTATCCCGACGTTAGTGACTAACGTCAGGATAAATCGAGCGATCTACCCGTCACACGATAGTGCAATTCCGAGCTGAGTATCAACGCAAAAGTATGATATCAGTGACGGGTAAATCGCTCGATTTATCGCGACGTCAAGCACTACGTTAGGTATTTCAAAAATATCAACCAAACTAATTTTATGTTGATAAGTGAGTTAAGCACGATCACAATTACATGTGGTCAAGCACGAAACCAGACGGAAGAGGCAGTCTGCATACCCGAGGAGGATGTCATTTTCAAGAATTCCTCTCTTTTTGCTTTGGTAAAGAAGGCGAGCACGCGTTTTATCGATGCCAGTCTTTGGTTCTACAGTCGCACTGCCGACCGAAGCAAAGCTACGTCCCATAACGGAACGCATAAATCTGGGAGACGTACGAAGCAGTTGATGAACCAGCATGTCCCTAAGGCTAAATTGTCAAGCTTATGGAGGTTAATCAACAAAGCGCCACGGAGATAGGCAAGGGACGCTCGAAACAACATTCTCGCTGAAATAATCGTCTTTAACATGGCGGTGTAATCATGTTTACTTGGGCATAATCATTCAATCAACAACATATTGTAAAAAGAATCAACAAGCGCACGTAAAACAATAGTTACAGTAAGACTCGGATGAGTGCAGCGTGTCAGGACCCAGTCGATGGCTGCAGTGGCTCGTCTCCTGACCGCATCCGGATCATTGTTTTATCCGGAATGAGTCTATCCAGATTCTACTGCATATCAAAACATCAATAGAGTAACGGCTGGCATAGGCAGGCTAAAGGCTAGATGCACACTATCAGGCTGAATAAATATATATATCATTTCCACTTTATCCAGGACACTTGCCAAATCAAATTGGACATTTTCATGAATTAGTTTCACAGAAAAGTTTCCTGCTTGATTTGAAAGGTGTACATACTAAAGTAGAAAAATATGCAAAAAAGGCGATATGATGTCTAAGGAGTGAAGGCACACTTGGACGACTTGAGTAAAGGCATCAGCAGAATGGCATGTAAAAACAGAAGAACGTCGAACCGATAATAAACAGGACGAATGAGAGCACAATACAGAGGATGACCATGATGATTTTTTTCTGCAACCAACATATTAGCCAACTGAGCGACAAAGAAAAGATAAATGCCAACTTTTCGACCGCTCGCCTTCATCTCCACCACCGATTTCATGTTCTTATTCGCCTCTCGCGCATATTCTACCGCCGCCTCTACGTTCCTATCGATTTGGTTCATCATATCGTCCTGAAGCAAATGCGCGATGAAAATCACAGGGGAACGACGGTCACTCCTACCTATCGGTAATATACCGCAAATTGTTTTTAGCTGCATATGACAGGCTGACGACTGTACATCATTTCAATATGTATCATAATCAGCTTGGCGCTAAGCAGCCTTATCAAAAGTCGCTTATGACAACCTAATGTGCATTACCGAGAGAGAAGTATGACCTCAGCTGCTCTTCGGTTAAATGTCGGGCAGTTCTTTAAACGTAGGACGGATACCGTATTTTATCAATTATGCCCCGTTTAGTTTATTTCTTCCGACGATGTATTATGCTATTTATTGCATGATCCCTCGTAAAACACCAAGCGAGTCCTTCGAAAGAGTATTCTCCCATTCTTAATCGACTACATTTCCAGCAGTTTTATCCAAATTCAACGAACACGGTGCATTCTTACGATATGCTCAGTCAAGCTCCACAGCGTCTTCATAAGAGAAGATAGTTTGAGAGAGGAAAGTTAACAAGTAGGAAGAGAGAAGGGGGTGATCCTAGTTGACTGATGCATAATGACTAATGAATAGTGTAAAGCCGACCTGACTTTCGGCGAGCATGGCCATATACTGGAAAATTTCATGCAGCTCGCGCACGCTGGCTTCCAGTCGCAAGATGTCCTCGTGCCGGTACTTGGCTTTGTCTAATAGCTGTTGTTTGTCACGTTGGGTCATAATCAGCTAAAATCGCGACAAGCAAGAGGGTGCTAATTTGCCATCTGTGGCGCGATTGCACTCACCCCATGCGTGAAATCGAACAAGTTGCCCGATTCAATCGCATTGTCAATGTCGTCATCAGTCATTTTTCTGCCAGCTAAAAATGAAATTTTCGACGGATCGATCGCTTAGCAAGCAGCAGTGTTGCAACTAAGTTACCAACCTATTCACTTGATTAACAGAACGTATAGAAATATAGATTAACTTTACACAGCTAAAAAATCAACAATTATATCCGCTCGACTAAGTAAATAAGTATTTAACTTAGTTGCAACACTGGCAAGCAGCCCAACCGTTGAGTGAGTATGGCAAGCTCGGGTGAAACGCGTTAGTGTTAGTTAGCAGAGGTAAGCGAATCCCAATCGTTGGCATGGCCAATCACCGTCACCAACTCACAAAACTTGAGATATTCGCTAATCTTCTGTATGCAACGATCGCGGTACTTGGCCTGCTCCTCTGCGAATGCTCGAAGAACATTATTCAGGTGAGTCGACAGTGACATCACCTGCAAAGCGAACGGTGTATTCAGTTCTTAGCGCTTGACTTGTCTTGTCCATGAGTACTACCATAAAACATCTATCTATACCATATCCACTATAATATGGACACTTTCCCATTCTAGTCAATACATAAAATGTCCTTATTAAAGAGGGATTGATATAAGACTTTATTTGGCTTCCCCGTATTCTTACGGTGAAATTCGTTTCTACCGGTACTTCGGTGACAGGTAAAATATCATTGATCTAAGCGAAATACCAGTATATACGAATTCTGCTGTATCTGTGAAATTTACTGTACATGGTTCTTGCGAATCCGCAAATCAATGGCGCTCGAGTCGTTAATTCTCCCTGATTCATGGTCCTTTTTGATTTGTGCGATTTCCTCGTTCATTTCTGCAAACAGACAGAAGTAATCAATAGTTCTCACGTGTCATTTATGGAGTCAAAATAAAATCAGAAGTCCTTAGTCAGTAACAGAGAGCCACAGTGAAAACCGTAGCACGCTTAGTGCGGAAACCCAAATTAAACAAGTTCGCTGCCGGGTTCACGCTATTAGCCTTTACTGCTACGAGAACATCGCTTCGTTTTTTTGTTACTGATTAAGGAATATCGACTAAACATACTTTTGATCTCGTGGCGAAAGGAGCTCGAAAGCGCTTTGAAGGCATCCATTGTCTTGTTAAGCTCACTGGTAAGTCCTGAAATCGTATCAAAGTAATGCGAGTAGCGCGACACCGCTATTGTTTTTCATCTCAAGTGCAAAGAGAAGAAAGTGCAGTAAAACTCTGATGTAAGAGGTATTTTGCCTTTTCCTCTCTGCCTTCAACTTTGCTGCAACATATGGGGAAAATTTTCCAGTCAGTAACGGCAAAACAGTCTTTCCTGAGACTTTCCTTGACGTACCGCGTGCTAAAGATAGGCTAAATACGGCGTTCTACGGTATTTCGTCTCGACGCTCGTTACTGATCGAAAAGTTTCCCCTATACATACGCTTACGAATATAAGGGCACTTTACGTTTTCAATGCAGAGAAATTTATAAGATGTTGCCCATTGCGCTCTTAATGATATTCGTAGACATCGGTCTTCAAGCAAAAAGTTAGCCCTACAACGCTTTACTCAAGGAATTTTGCATCAGACGCCAAACAAGAGAGTCGAATGTGTTCTTTTACCATCCCTAGTATCCGGCGAACTTAGAAATGTATAAAAGATGGAACACGCGCATAAGAGATGCTTAGATAGAGGACGAATTTCCCAAATCCCTCTGGATTCTTTACCATTCGAGCGTTACTGCACAAATAAGAACATTATGGTGAAGATCTCAACGAACTGACTAAAGTGATTCCCGGGGCTCACAAGTAGCTGAGAATGCTTGATCTTGACATCTTCGACATAGGATTTAAGCAGACGAAGGTCGTTCTGCAGCTGAGTGACGCGCTCTAAAAAGGTGTCCACGCCAGCCCACTGCTCTTCCGTATATAGCAGCGTCATGTGCTCGTTGGAAAATGCGTCGTCCAAGTCTGGGAACGAGTCGGTCGAATTCTGTGCCGTCAAATGCCATTTCGAACTCTTCGACTGCAAGCAATCAAGATTATTATTCCTTCGCCGTTAAAAAACAAAAGCCACAGATATTCAGGGTGAGCCAAAAAAGTTTGTAAATCTTAAAATCGATGCTGTGTCCCCAGTTTTTATCGGGTAGAGCTGAAATCTGGTACACATATGTCTTTGTCACTAACTTAAAAGCTGTAAAATTTGATGTTGATTGATAATGCATATCTGGTTTTATGCACATTTTTGTCAGAGGCATCTCGGACAGTAGTACAAAATGGGCTAAAAGCAGCGAGACTCGTTTGAAGACAAATAACTCTGGTAATACGCAACCGAATTCAATGCGGATTTTTGCATCTTGTAGAGCTCTCTTTCACTTATATTTTCGTTTTTTAATCTTTAAAAATGGTGGACTTTTAATAATTTTACGTTGCTTTAAAAAAGATGAGATTGTGCACATACACTGATAGACAAGCTGCTCGATCGCATTCATTTTGCTTTCAGTTAAGATTTCTCCATAACTTTTAGACACATTTCAACGAAATTATACACACTTATAGTAGAAAGGCTTGGCTATAAAATAAGCACTTGCTCGAGATATTCCAATCATTGTATCGTGAGATATTCAATCACAAAGCGAGTTTTGTCCACATTTTAATATCGTTCGCTTTATGATAAATTAAATCAGACATTCACTACGAATCAAAACAAAATTTCAAAGGCTTTTAAGTTAATGACTAAGACATAAGTGTACCAATTTGCAGCTTGATCCGACAGAAACTGGGGGCACACCGTCGATTTAAAGATTTACACATTTGCTTGGCACACCCTGTAGATGCCTTAAAAAACAATTGATGAATGACAAAAGACTGTTAATAATAAACGAAATGAGCTAGTACATTAACGTTATGAACTGTTAAAACGCACTCACTCTGAACTCCTCCAGACGGTCTTTGATCATTTTGACGCTAGGCAACTTATTAGCGAGAGCGCTTAACAGTTTATAATTTAATTGCAGAGATCGTAATTCATGAAAGCCACAAATCTCGCAGGACACCAGCTCCTGTGTTAGTATTTTCAGTTCTCTATTTCAAACAAAGCACCGGCAGAAAGGAAGGAGAATGGGAAATTTTCGCTTTTCATACGATTGACTTTAAACATTGTAATCTCATTTTGGCAAAATACACTAGGATGAATCAACTGAAAACGCAATTTCGCAATTGACTTCGCAACAGACTGCGGAATTGCGAAATTACTGTTATCAGTTGATCCACCCTCGCAGCTGTGTAATACGTTAGTACCCTCCAGGAGAGCAATCGATTGACGACCAAGCACGTGCCACTGATAAAGCACCATGCAAATGAAGATGTAACCATTGCGAACTGCACGTGAAACGTCAGTGCTAAGAGTATTGAAAGTACGCTCTAATCGAACAAAGGCCATATTTCAATTTGAAAAGTTACAAAATTTCATGTTGTTAGAATATTTGTATGACGATATAGTGGTAACAAGTATATAACCTATAACGGGAAGGATCAGGCTGACTATCACGCAATGCAGCGGATCTTCGGCGATTTCATGAATACGGAAGGCATGCTTTCTACCGCATCTATTACAAATTTGCGATTACTCTTGATTCGTTCACATTATTTCTTCATTTCCCTTACTCATTTTAACTGCGCTTTCATTTCAACGAGGTTTCTTAGCAGCACGGACCCTTTGTATAAGACGCTGGAGCAGGAGAACGAAAACGTTTAGCAGAAGTCTGTTCTTCGCCGTTTTTTCTTTTTATCAAAGCCAAATCCTTTCCAGGTGCTGCATACAGCGTTCCGCCGGTCTGAAAGCAGAGGGGTCGCACTAAACAGGGCTGTAACGGAGATTCCCTGTCCCCGTCCCCCAAATTCCCCGTTCCCGTTACAACCCTAGCAGTAAGTAGCATATATCTGTTCACTACCTTAAGACTCTTTTTCGCCGCATCTCAAAAAATGTATACAGTCAAAATCGAATAAGTGGAAAAAATTTCCTTGCCGGGTCGATTTCCACCTATCCGGTTTCGATTGTAGTTGTAACGTTATAACTATTTTTATTTTAATATGAGAGTTTAACACGATCACAATAACATGTGATCGAGCACGAAACCAGACGGAATAGGCGGTCTGCATACCCGAGGAGGATGTCATTTTCAAGGATTCCTCTCTTTTTGCTTTGGTAAAGAAGGCGAGCACGCGTTTTATCGATGCCAGTCTTTGGTTCTACAGTCGCACTGCCGACCGAAGCAAAGCTACGTCCCATAACGGAACGCATAAATCTGGGAGACGTACGAAGCAGTTGATGAACCAGCATGTCCCTAAGGCTAAATTGTCAAGCTTATGGAGGTTAATCAACAAAGCGCCACGGAGATAGGCAAGGGACGCTCGAAACAACATTCTCGCTGAAATAATCGTCTTTAACATGGCGGTGTAATCATGTTTACTTGGACATAATCATTGAATCAACAACATATTGTAAAAAGAATCAACAAGCGCACGTAAAACAATAGTTACAGTAAGGCTCGGATCAGTGCAACGTGTCAGGACCCAGTCGATGGCTGCAGTCGCTCGACTCCTGACCGCATCCGGATCATTGTTTTATCCAGAATGAGTCTATCCAGATTCTACTGCATATCAAAACATCAATAGAGTAACGGCTGGCATAGGCAGGCTAGAGGCTAGATGCACACTATCAGGCTGAATAAATATATACCATTTCCACTTTATCCAGGACACTTGCCAAATCAAATAGGATATTCTGTAGAATTAGTTTCACAGAAACATGTCCTGCTTGATTTGGAAAATGACTTCTATGATTCGGAGAGCGTACTTAATAAAGTAAAAATGGTATGCAAAAAAGGCACGATATGATGTCTAAGGAGTGAAGGCACACTTGGACGACTTGAGTAAAGGCATCAGCAGAATGGCATGTAAAAACAGAAGAACGTCGAACCGATAATAAACAGGACGAATGAGAGCACAATACAGAGGATGACCATGATGATTTTTTTCTGAAACCAACATATTAGCCAACTGAGCGACAAAGAAAAGATAAATACCAACTTTTCGACCGCTCGCCTTCATCTCTACTGCCGCTTTCATGTTCTTATTCGCTTCTCGCGCATATTCAACCGCCGCCTCTACGTTTTTATCGATTTGGTTCACCATATCGCCCTGAAGCAATTGAGCGATGAAAATCACTGGGGAACGATGGTCACTCCTACCTATCGGTGATATACTGTACATTGATTTTAGCTGCATATGACAGGCTGATTGCAAATTATTTATATATATATAGGGTAATCAACTTGGCGCTAAGCAGCCTTATCATTAGTCGCTAATAACAATCGATGGCGCATTACCAAGATTTAAGGATAACCACAGCTGCCCTTCAATTAAATGTACGGCAGTTTGTCAAAGGTAGGACAGACAAGGTATTTTTTCAACTATGCCCCCTTTACTTTATTTCTTTCCCCGACATATTGCACGATCCAACGTAAAACACCAAGCGAATACTATGAAAGAGTAATCTTCCAGTCTTAACTGACTACATTTCCAGCAATTTTTACCCAAATCCAACGGACACGATGCATTCTTACGATGTGCTCAGTCAAGCCCCACAACGTCTTTATAAGAGAGCATTTATTTGGGAGATAAAATTAGACAAGTAGGAAGAAGAGGTGATCCGAGTTGACTGATGAATAGTGACATATGAATAGTATCAAGCATACCTGGCTTTCGACGAGCATGGCCATATCCTGGAAAATATCATGCAGCTCGCGCACACTAGCTTCCAGTCGCAAAATGTCCTCGTGTCGCAATTTCACGTTGTCTAATAGATTTTCTTTCTCCCGTTGAGTCTCCAGCATCAGCTAAAATCGTGACGACCAGAAAGGTGCTTATTTGCCATCTGTGGCGCGATTGCACTCACCCCTTCCGTGAAATCGTACAACTTGCCCGATTCAATCGCATCGTCAATGTCATCATCCGTCATTTGTCTCTTAGCTACAAACGATATTTTGCGAAAAAATCGATCGCTTTGCAAGCAGCAGTGTCGCAACAAAGTTACAAACCTATTCACTTGGTTAACAGAACGTATAGAATTACCGATTAACTTTACACAGCTAAAAAATCAATAATTCTATTTGTTCGATAAAGTAAATAAATATTTAACTTAGTTGCAACACTGACGAGTAGCCAAACCGTTGAGCGAGTGCGGCAAGCTCGGGTGAAGCGCGTTAGTGTTAGTTAGCAGAGGTAAGCGAATCCCAATCGTTGGCATGGCCAACCACCGTCACCAACTCACTAATCTTGAGATAGCTGCTAATCTTCTGTATGCAACGATCGCGGTACTTGGCCTGCTCCTCTGCATATGCTCGAAGAACATTGTTCAGGTGAGTCGATAGTGATGTCACCTGGAAAAAGAAGAGTGTATTCAGTTCTTAGCGCTAGACTTGTCTTGTCCATGAGTACTACCATAAAACACCTACAGTAAAACCCAGGTATAACAGAATGCTCGAGAAATTGAAAAAGTATCTCTTATATCCGAGTGTCACTGTATCTATATAATATCCACTTTAATAAGGACACTTTACTATTCAAGTCAATATGTAAAATGTTCTCATTAAAGAGGAAATGAATTCAAGACTTTATCGAACTCCCCTGCATTCTTCTAGTGAAATTCGTTTATACCCGTACTTCAGTGAGAAGTAAAAGATCACCGATCTAAGCGATATACCAATATACAAGAATTCTGTTGTATCTGTGAAATTTACTATACATGGTTTTTGCGAATCCGCAAATCAATGGCGCTCGAGTCGTTAATTCTCCCTGATTCATGGTCCTTTTTGATTTGCTCGATTTCCTCGTTCATCCCTGCAAACAGACAGAAGCGATCAATAGTCCTCACGTGTCATTTATGGAGTCAAAATTTCTTAATCAGTAACAGAGAGCCGCAGTGAAAACCATAGCACGCTTATTGTAAAAAGCCAAATTAAACACGTTCGCTCCCAGGTTCCCGGTACTAAGGGCAGAACAGAGTTGACGTGCGACATAGCAACGTCCGAAATATACAGTACAATAACCAAGGATTACGAAACGGACAGTAATTAATTCTGGGTAATTGCACTGCATATTTCGGACGTTGCGACGTCGCACGTCAACTCTGTTCTGCCCTTTAACCTTAATAGCTACAGAACCAACGTTTCATTTTCTAGTTACTGACAAAGAAATATCGACTATACATACTTTTGATCTCGTAACGAGAGGAACTCGAAAGCGCTTTGAAGGCATCCATTGTGTGGTTAAGCTCACGGGTAAGTTCTGAAATCATAACAAAGTAATGCGAGTAGCGCGACACAGTTAATATTTTCGATCTAAAGTGCAAAAAGTATAAAGTACAGTAAACTCTGATGCAAGAGGTTTTTTGCCTTTTCCTCGCTGCCTTCTACTCTAAACATCAGAATCCGAATATAAGAGCATTTTCTGTTTGCGATGCAGAGAAATTTACAAGATTTTGTCCATTGTACTTTTATTATAACTCGTAAACATCTGCCTTCAAGCAAATAATTAAGCCCTTTAATGCTTTAGTCAAGAAGTTTTGCATCAGACACCAAAAAAGTTAGTCGAATGTGTTCTTTTGTCATCCACCCACAATCCCTAGTACCCGGCGACCTTAGGAATGTACAAAAGATGGAACACACGCATTCGAGATGCCCTGATATAAGAGAAATTTTCCATATTCCTCTGCATTTTCTAGCATTCTAGCTTTAATATACAAATTTTAGCATTTTGATGAAAGATCTCAACGAACTGACGAGTGTGTTCGCCGGGGTTCATGAGGAGCTGAGAATGCTTGATCTTGACATCTTCGACGTAGGATTTAAGCAGACGAAGGTTGTTCTGCAGCTTAGTGGCTCGCTCTAAAAAGGTGTCCACGCCAGCCCACTGCTCTTCCGTATAAAGCAGCGTCATTTGCTCATTGGAAAATACGTCGTCCAAGTCTGGGAACGAGTCGGTCGAATTCTGTGCCGTCAAATGCCATTTTGAACTCTTCGACTGCAATCAATTAAGATCGTTATTCTTTTGCCGTTAGCAAACAAAAGTCTTTATAGATAGAGATGTTTTTCAGAAAGAATTGATAGATTATGTATAGCTATTAATAATATACATGAAACTGGCTAGTACATTAACGTCATGCGATGATAAAACGCACTCACTCTGAACTCTTCCAGACGGTCTTTGGTCATGTTGACGCTGTAGACCTTAACAGCGGGAGCACTTAACACTTTATAATTTGATTGCAGAGATCATAATTCATGAAACGTCAGAAATCTTGCAGGACACCAGCTCCTGTGTTAGTCTTTTCAGTTTTCTGCTGCAAACAAAGCACAGACAGAAAGAAACGAAATCGGAAAATTTACGCTTTTTCAGATGATTAATTTAATATTTTGTCTTCTTCACCTTTCAACAAAATATAGCTGTACAGTACGATACTCCCCTTCATCAGGGGCAATCGATTGACGACCAAGCGAATGCAAACGAAGCTGTTACCATTTTGAACTGCACGTAAAATGTCAGATCATACAACACTGAAGGAATGCCCCGATCCGACAAAGGCCACATTTTCAATTCTTAAATTGAAAATCTTATGTTGTCATAAAACGTATATGAGAGAGTCCGCCGGAGGATCAGCCTACTTGTTCCTGATTGAAAATATCTTAATTTGAAACCAATGCGGCTTTTTAGAAATTGTAACGCTGTGTTTAAATATGTCAAACATAGCTGGATTGGACGTTTTTTAGCCAAGTTATGATCATTTGAAAAATTTGGTCTTTCCGATTTTGTCTCGAAAAATTGATCAGTCGATTCTTTGAGAAAAAATAGATGAAGATAGTAAGTTGCAGGCTTGAAATTTTGACCTCATGCATAGCGAGTGTTATAAATGTTCGGAATGTAGTTTCGAAGCTGTAGTCTATTTCTGTGAATCGCAAGTCGAAGCGTTATTTAGTTCATAAACATATCGAATAATCAAAGAAACTTTCACGTGTTTAGACAACAGCAAAAAAGAAGTGTCCAGATCGTCTTGACACAGATAATTACATTGAGTTGAATTTTTTTTAAACACTTGCATCCTCGCCCAACTGACGTGAACTTCTACCCAGGCGAGAGAGACAACAGGTCACATTTCATTGAAAGTTCGCATTGTGACGTAACCGACTGGGTAGTTCGCCTAACTGGAATTACGACTGTTCAATCTCGTTTCGTTCTTTTGACTCCACTTGAAAGTTATCATAGATCATTGCCATGATTTTCAACGTTGACAACCAGTTCAGTCACCATTTTTGGAAAAATTCGAATTCTTCACTAAGCGGCGCCAAACACTGTAGAAGCCACAAACAATTAACAATTTTTATCAGATTATATTCTCCAGTTTTGCATATCGGTAACATATGAAAGTGAACAAAGCATTCAGCATGTTATAATCGAAGTACGAGCAGCAGCAGCGCGATATATGGTATTCTCTTCTATACACATTCATTTAAAGCGTGATATGAGATACTCGACAATCATTAAACAATATTTTAATGTCAACGTACAGCCAACAGAAGGTTTATTCGTTATCCAGTTCGAGGTGGATTGCATCCAGCAGCTGCGCATTGATCGCACGTTCCACAACAGATATCACTTATAATAAAATAGGTTCCGTCTGTTGTATAGGGAGCATTAGGGAATGTATACGCCATCCCGGTATCCTTAGATGTCAGTGTGTAGGTTGCTCCACCCTGGTCACCGATCAGAATTGCACAGCTTGTTGGATTTGAGCATACCGTGAAGATTTGGGCGAAGGAGCCCCCGGCTTGATCGAGTCCAGCCGCCTCCCATCTGCCCGGCTGAGATCCCATCCAAGTGCCGCTGATGCATGCAGAAGTGCTAGCTCCGTTACTTCCACAGCTTAAAAGTCCAACAAAATCGGCACCACCTGATGGGAAGTTTCTGCAGCCCGATGGCTCTGTAACAGACAAGCATGAAGTAAGTGTGAGAGATTGGCATTGTTGCTCGATGGAGCTATAAAGAAACTACTAATATTAACGTATATACCTGTATATGCCGTTTTGACTGCAATAAGGACGCTTTCCTATTTACTAATGTCATTCTATGTGTACACTTGACTGCGAGGTGTCCTTTGAATTGGTTATTACCTTTATAAAAATGGAAATGGTATATCTGTGATAATATTTTCGGAAACAGACGGTAATGCAGAGATTTTTTCAGTTAAATATGTTTAAATACTAACCTCCTGGTGGCATGCCTCCATCCCAATCATCGTCTTCTAAAGTGCAGAACGCCACAGAGGCGCAGTCAGGTACACAAACTGGGCACGGAGGAATTCTTGTATCCGATGTAACCATATCTTTCGCGGGCGCTACTGTGAACCTAATCTCATCCACCGGCACCGTCGCGAAGCATCCGTCGACTTCATCACCAAATTGGCCGTTCCATAAGAGCAGGATGACAATCGTCAGGCATACGCAAACTCGGCCTTCCATGACTCTTGCGTTGAACGGTGATCTCAGAAGTCTGTCCAGTCGTTTATACCGATAGACGAAGGAAAGTGATTTCAGAAATCGTTTCAGTCGTTTATATCGCATATGTTGGAGGTCGTGGGCACTTGCGCCAACACCGCCAATGAAATTAGGCAACGCCTGAGAACTTAGTAGCTGCTGTACATTGTCCTCAGCACATTGTTTAATAATTGTAAAATACAAGTTCACAAGGTAGACCTGCCAATACAACTTAATTGTATGCGCGAATCCTCTTGTATACGCATTTCTGTGGAGCGCGCCCATTCGCCCGGTTCATCCATTTTTTTGCCTATTTGAATCGTTTCGCAAATTCGACGATATGGATATTTCAAAGACAATTGTAAACAAATTCAAGATCAATCGCTTGAGCATGATGAAAGTCACAAATCTGTTCCTCTTACAACTGACGGTACTTATATTATTGTAATTGGTATCTGCTTTAGAACTTGCGGTCAATGCAATGCTACCTGATACAATCCACCCTATCCTAGCTCTGTTATTGGTTAAAATTGTGTTGTGATGTTTTATGCGGCAGTACAGAACATGAGCAAACAAGCAGATCGTACAATCGAGCTTTTGAATAGGCGTTTGGCATGCAGTTACAACGCAACAGCGAGCAGTTGAGCAGCTCATTTACCGTTTGCTCGTCTGAACTGAGCATTTGAAATATGGTTCGTGACATGAGGTGATTGATATTTGTGGTTTTGTGCAATAATGCGTTTCGCTCGCGTATACAATGCATAACATTATATAATAACGTCTTATTAGACCATAAACTTCAAAATCAGATGAACTGAAGAACACCAAACAAAACGAGACATGTGATCAGCCAAGTCGTCAATATGATCACATGTTTCGTTTTTGTTTGATGTCCTTCAGTTCATCTGATTGTATAATTCTTGTTGCTGGAAGGACAAACATCTCGTGTATAAATACAAAGTCAGCTCAGACACATGATTCGACGCACTAAGCATTTGATGGTCGAAATAAAAGTTGAAAATTGATAGTATGCACTGTACATTATTTTGTTCTTCATAATTCAAACATTACCTTTTCGAGCGACGGAAAGCACGGTTCCTGCAGCAGTTTTCGTAGTGATTGTTATTTATGTTTTTAGGAAAGCGATTGTCAGCCAAATATATTAGTATATCAGCATTGTACACCTCTAAAGTATATTCGAATCAAGTGGAATATTGCGTTTCCTTTGCGGAAATTCATACTCTCTTTGTAATCGAAAGAAAGCGAACTTCTTTGAAATACAAGTCTGTCAGCTAATTTTCACATCATTTGCCTCGGAATGTGATACAGACCTCTCAGGGAACATTGTTCATTTGGTGAGCATTGATTATGTACAAATCACATATATACACATCAATTTGCACACAAAGCGGCAGATAAAAACATGAGACGTAATAGCATGAGAAAGTTCTAATCTGATACAATTTCGCTCACTTCCTGGAGAGCAAAACGCACTTTTCCACAAAGCCTCATATATCATCTCATGTCGCGATTTTCACATGTACATTCAGACATACGGTAATTAGCCTGCTCGACTGCTCCTCATTGCGGTGTAACAGCCCACCAAGTGCGTACTCAAAAGCTCAATTGTTAGACCTATTCTTACGCTCATACTTAGTATTCGCCCCTTAAAAACACCACAACACAATTTTAACCGACAACAGGGCATGGATATGGTGGATTGCATCCTTTAGCTACACATGCATCACAGGTTCCACAACATATGTCATCTACTATAAAATAGGTTCCGTCAGTTGCAAACGGAGTAAAATCCATGGGAAATTGATACGACACAGCGGGGCCGTCCTTATAGACTAAAGGGATCTCACCGCCCCCCGCTCTGTTAGTCAAAAGAACTTTACAGTCCGTCGGCGATGAACAGTACGCAGTAATTTCTAAAAATGTTTGAGGAGCCAACACCTCATATTTGCCATACGGAATATTCTTCGCACCGCCGCTGAGGCAGGTATCTCCAGGGGCTGGGTTGCAGCTAAGGAGTCCAACATTCCCAGCTTGGCCAGCATCATCCTTATTGGTTGTTCCCATAAAATCGACACAGTCATCTGGCCCTGTAACCGTGAAGTATATTATAGCTGAGCGATGTGAACAATTAATATGATAATATGATGCGGACATACTGAAATTGCTTGTACTGACATATAAACTGATGTACATCACTGTCACTTACTTCACTAAGTGCATCTTCCAAATTAAAATGAACATTCTGTGTACAGATTTGACTGCTAGAAGGTCTTTTTGAATTGGAAAGTTTCCTTATTAAAGTTGAATGATATACTAAACTGAACCTTTTGAAGACAGGGGCTAACATAGAGCCTTATTTCAATTTAAAATGTCAATGTACAAACCTTCATTTGCTCCTGGACCTGGCGTCCAATCAGCGCCGAACACACTGCAGAGCGTCACACAAGCGCTATCAGCGGGACAAGATGGGCATTGCGGTTGGACGGAGCATGGTGTAGTTTTGGACGCCAGGGTCGTGAACTAAAAGGCATCATATAAGTACGCCTTGAGAGCAAGGACCTGAAAGATCACTTTTATCTCATCTACGGGCACCGTCGCGAAGCATCCGTCGACTTCATCACCCAATTGGCCATCCCACAAGAGCAGGATGACGACCATCAGGCACAAGCAAACTCGGCCTTCCATGACTCTTGCGTTGAACGGTGATCTCAGAAATCTGTTCAGTCAATTATATCGCATATGTTGGAGGTCGTGGACACATGCGCCACCACCGCCAATGAAACTAGGCAGCGCCTGTGAACTTCGTAGCTGCTGAACTTTACAATTATTAAACAATGTTTTGATGGCAAAGTACAAGTTCACAAGGAGGTCATGCAACTTAACTGTATGCGCAATCCTCTTGTATACGCATTATTGTAGCGCGCGCCCGTTCATCCCGATTCACCTATTTTTCGGCCAATTTGAATCGTTTCGCAAATTCAACGATTTGGACATTCTAAAGACTATAGTAAACAAATTCAAAAGCAATCACTTGAGCATGATGAGAGTCATAAAACTGTTCCCTTATAACTGACGGTATTTACTATATTGTAATTGGTATCTGCTATGGAACTTGCAGTCAATGCATTGCTGCCTGATACAATCCACCATGCCCCAACTATGTTGTTGGTTAAAATTGTGTTGCGATGTTTTTTAAGCGGCGGTACAGAATATGAGCAAACCAGCAGGTCTTACAATTGAGCTTTTGAATTGGCGTTTGGCATGCAGTTGCAACGCAAAAGCGAGCAGTCGAGCAGCTTATTTACCGTTTGCTCATCTTAATTGAACATTTGAAATACGGTTCGTGACTTGAGGTGATAGAAATTTCTGGCTTTGTGCAATAATGCGTTTCGCTCGCGTATCTAGGACGTGCTTTCATATAAAAACGTCTCCTGAGACTGTGAACAGTTCAGTGCGTCTAATGGTGGGTCAGAGTTGACTCTGCATTACACACGAGATGTTTGGCCTTCTAGCAACAAGAATTACAAATCAGATGAAATGAAGGAAGCTGAACATAAACGAGACAAGCGATTAGCTAAATTGTAAATAAAATATAAAGGTTGCAGAATACGCGATCGGGGATCGACGATTCTTCCTACAATATAACACATGAAATATATGAGGGTGTTTGAAAAGTTTGTACAACTGCAATCGAACTGCGCACGCAAATCCGCACTGCTAATGTTCGTACATCGATTCCTACATGCCGCATGCTTCGCTCTCTTACAAACGTCAATGTCTCAGTGAAAATGGAGAATATGATATGACTAAATTATCTGCAGCTTCTACAATGTTTGGTGGCGCTTCATAAAGAAGTCGAATTTCTCCAACAACTGTGGCTGAACTGGTTATCAACGTTAAAAATCATGGCAATGATCTATAATAACTTTCAAGTGACGTCGCAAGAGCGAATTTAGATTGAACAATCGTAATTTCACTTAGGTGAACCACCCAGTCAGTTATGTCACTATTCGAACTTGCAATGAAATGTGACCTGTTGTCTCTCTCGCCTGAGTATAAGTTCGCGTCGTTTGGGCGAGGATTCAAGTTTTTTAAAATATAATTTTATCCGACGAACAAATCTGGGTCAGGACGATCTGGCCGTTTCCTTTTCGCTGTTGTTAAAACACATGAAAGTTTCTTTGATTATTCGATATGTTTATGAATCAAATAATACTTCCACTTGTGATCACCGAAATAGAGTACAGCTTCGAAAATGCATTCAGAACATCTTGAACACTCGCTAAACACGTCGAGCGTGCCTTCGGTAACTTTTTTGCGCTGTTCAACTTCGAGAAACTATTCCTTTATCGAGTAGTTCAGTTGCACAGTCATTCGAACACAATTAAAGTGACTGCTGTATTACAGATAGATTGTTTTTTGAGCAACCGATCTAACAGCCACGAAAAAGCAGTAAATTATCCTTCATATCTTCAGCGCACCAAAGTACAGGTGCCTGAGAAACCGACGTTGTCGAATAGAACAACATGCTCGCCGCCGACAATGATACACCATCGTCACTTCCTGAGAGTGCGCGTGTTCCAAGAGCTATTGCCTTGCTTGTACTTTATAAGAGTTAAATGATGCATGATTTTCCGCTGGGCCAACCGCAGAAAGCCGACATAACATGAGTAGTGTTAAGAAGAACTTCATGCGTGTTAATCGACCAAACACTGCGTATAACAGCTGCACTTGTATCTCTGCATGCGCTATAGCTTCTGATTCAATTGTTCCTTCACAGCAGTACTCGTCGAACTGGAAAAAATGAAGTGTTGTATGTACAGCCACACCTAAATAGAAATTTTTGCCCTATGTGTTATTTTTTGCCGCTTGCTAATGATGTCGGCCTCAGCTGGCGGCGCTATCATGACGGAAAGAAAGGAACAG
>NIUQ01003359.1:0-17757 GCA_002796945.1 Plectus sambesii
CTTACCCATCGACCTACATATCATCGGGGACGAATTCAGCCGAGAGTTTGCCAGATCCAGAGTCGTCGATGTAATGGACAAAACTAAGATACAGGTAAAGATCAAGTTATCAGCCGTTTTATGCGTACTACTACCTATCCTGTGATCCGTTTCTTGAAACAATCGCGACGAGCGGATCGATTAGTCCATTGTGAAGTGCGCGGGAAATGTATCAATCACTGCATTAACTGCAATGGCAACAGTTGAAATAGTTTCCTGAAAAACACCCTGAAGGAGATCGTTTCGCATGCATCTGAGCCATAATTATTAATAAATGTACTCATTAATCGCATTTCAGCTATTTATGCACGAAGTGCAACCGCTTGCGGCTGGAGTGACCGAAGTTCTCGCTGAAGTGATTCGATATTTTCGATACAGCGCCAATTCATATTATGGCGACAATCTGTTCTTCATATCGATCGTTATGGGCGAACTGATCGCCTTCAAAGACATTCCGCGATTCATCATGCTGGACTCTGACCTCAGGTTTCGGGGCGACATTGCAAAATTATGGCGCCAATTCGGAAATTTTTCCGATGAGGCCGTCATCGGTATCGCTCGTGAGCAGCAGCCTGTCTATCGACACGTGTTCAGGTGCGCATTATTTGTCTTTTCTAATGCCTGATTCAGGCGAGCCCTTTCGCAAATAGCATTAGCGTGCGATAGACAAAAATCATTTGTGCTAAAAGACTGCGTTGTTTTGCGCGCAAAATTTTCTCTAACCCTTTTGAGGGATTTACTAAACAATCTAGTGTTGTTCCCACCACGATAAGTCTGGCTACGCATTCGACATATTTTTAGCAACCACCTTCCTCTTCAGCGAGCAAAATTTGATTTTCACAGCGACTGAACCTGTAATTATGGCACTAATTTCTGAATTTTCATTCACAGGGATCATTTCGATTATACATTAATTTAGCCATCCACTTTTTAGCTCATACCGTTCGAAGAACAGGAGTACGACAGTTGGCGATCCACCGCCGAACGGTCTCACTGGCTTTAACAGCGGCGTATTGCTTCTCGATTTGGAGAAAATGCGTCACTCGCCTCTGTACAAAACTATGCTAGATGCGGACATTGTGGAAGTTCTAACTGCTCGCTATAAATTTCAAGGCCACCTTGGCGATCAGGATTTCTACTCACTTATCGCCATCGAGCATCCAGAGCTCTTTTACATTCTTTCTTGCGACTGGAACAGACAGTTGTGCCGCTACTGGGAGGACAAAGGATACAAGGATGTGTTCCATTTGTATCACGATTGCACCTTGCCAGTCAAAATCTATCACGGTAATTGTAATACTCCCATTCCGGACGATTAGTTCTCAGCGCCAAATTTGAAAAATGTCGATAAATCCGCTCAGAGTTGTGTTAAAAACACTTCTTGGGCTGTATTCATTGAGTGTCAGGTTTCGACGGAATAGTGCCCGAACCAACTTTTGCCTATTTTGGCTACTTTTTAGGGTTGATTAGAATTACTGGGAAACGTGATAACATCATTTTGCGTTCTACCAATGATCTAGAACGCAAAATCGTCACTTAATAGCTGATAGAACATAAAATAACGTTACCCGTGAACTTGACTCAGTCTTTTACCGGGGTGGGAAATTGTAATGGATAAGGCCCCTCTGTGTAGCTTATGTTGATGTTTCGTTCATTCCGCTATGACGTGTTTGCAGAACAATGCCGTGGAGTCGCAATCTCAACTCGCATCAATTTACTTTTTTCACACGTTGATCTCTGATTAATGCGTGAGAGTGCCATATTGTGAAAATATTGTAGAAAAGGACAGTAAATATTGACATACTGTAAGGCCTCGGTACAAATGTCAATGCCACATAATCAGTAAATGAATACATTATGTGCTTTTGCTGCTAAAAATAGAAAAGAATAGCATGTCTTAATGGCGTCGTATTCGCTGATGGACCTCATCGGCCATAGTGTGCATATGATTTGAATCGCGGTAGTGCTTTCCACCCGTGTAGCCTTTCATAGCAGTCAGCGACTCTTGAGTGCTGTACTGCTGTTTGATCATGGACCTGGTGCCGCTGCTACGCTGCTGTGCAGTCGGCAGCACTTCATCCGACCAATCAGAGTCGTTTGCTCCTTCGAACGAGACCGATCCGCCCGGTTTTAAGGACAGACAATCGGCACCTAGCGGCAGACTACCGTAAGTGGCCGCTTCGCTTCTGCCGGACGAAGCGGAATCGTCCGTCGATGGCAGCGATCGGTCCCCGCTCTTATTTGGTACTACGCTACGCTTCGGCGGCCGCGGAGGCGGCTTCTTTATCTGCTGCTCCCTGCGGCTCGAAGTCGGCGGAGGGCTCGGGGGAGGTGGTAACGGCGGCGAGTGCATGTCCGCCCTGATAATCATGTCGTCGCGGTCTCTATCCCTTGTCATTGGCCGACGCGACGAGCAAGTCGACGACTCGTCGCTCGTCGTCGTGAACACGGCCACTCCAGACCGCTTCGGTGTAGCTGCGGAACGCATTCGCCGCCGGCTAGGCTGCTCGCTTGCTAAAAACTCCACTTCAAATACTGACAACCGAATGGTTGATAACAAAACTGTACCTGAACTAGTGTAAGAGTCGTAGGCAGTTGTTGTACTATGAGGTCGTAATCTACCGCGTCTTTTGGCCAAATGCGCCGGGTCCTCTCGTGTCCTGGATAGACTGTGGCGTCGAAAACGATTCGCTATTCCAGCTATTTTGTCGTCTATCAGTCGATGCAACGAGCCGTAGAATCCGCTGGCGTAAGTACTGCTGCCAGAAGACTCTGCAATGTCAACCACTCATTTATTGTTTGTACAAGATCATCAGCATTGCAGGCAACGGCCATGCAGTTTGATCTGCCGCGCTATTATGGGAACAATATCATGATTTGGCGCGTAATTTAAATGTGTATGACTTTTAGTGGCACTTGAGCCCCGCAGTTCAATATGCGTCTATAGACATGAATATTTCTTTTAAGTTTCCGTATTCAATTTAATCCACCAATACAACAGGTTACTGCTTCCAGGCAGTGTCGCAACTTAGCTATTAACTTACCTGTTTAGTAGTATGGATAAAATTATTAATCGACAAGCTCTACAAAGCGAGAAAGTCAGCATTTCTTGTCGCAGTATTCAGTTACAAAATTAGTAACTAAGATTCAGCACTTCTTATGTTAAGCGCGGTAATTTAACTGGATCGTGCGCGTCGGGTCTAGCGCAGCCAAAGAACTTTAGCACACCTCCGCCCGAAGGACAGCGTCGTCGAGCGGCGCTGTATTTGTTGTGATATTTGGCGTAGAAGTAGATAAATACGACGCATCCTTCAACCAGCGAAAGAATGCCCAAGAGAACGAACAGCCCAACAAACAGCGGTCGTAGCATGCAGACTCGTCCTGTCTTGTCAACGTGCTGCTCGCCTAAAAAACTAATTAAAATATCTATTCAGCACTTACTGATGGCAACTTACTCGGCGGCGGCGAATGATACGAACCCTGATAGAGAACGTCATCCAAGTGGTCAACAATTGTGAAAGTGCCGCTAATCGTTTCGGTGTCGATTTTCGAGCCAGGCTTTGTGCTCTTTGCTTTATCTTTCGACTGCGCTCCTTTATGCTTGCTTTGTTTCGTCGACTTTGTGCTAGTTACCAAATTCCCATAGTCCGAATACTGGCGTTTCTTGCGACCCATGCTTTTAACTGAGGTACCGTTGAGTCGGCAGGTAACCTGAAGCAGGGAGTGCTCGTCAAAGTATCGCACAATGTCAACTTGACAAAGCTGCAATTGCAGAAAGAGCAGCGAAGGTTCAGTTGTAGCGTGCACGCCAAGAACTCTCCTCCGCACATAACACTGACCAATCATCGCATATCATGGTGGCATTTGCTCTCATGACGTCTATCGGTATACTACTTTTTGCGTTTTGCGGTCATTTACTTATGACGTTCAGTATTTAGTCTCAGTATGAATTTGTAGTACGAAGGTAAATACAAAGAAAAATTCGCAAACTTACCGGATTGCAGCGTTCGACGCACATGTCGATAACACAGCGCATTTTGACGCTTCTGGATCCGTCGAAACGAAACATTTGCAGTTTGGTCATGAAGCCATCTTCGATCTCCTCTATCGGATGACTCATCAACCGGTCCCTTATCGAGTTGTCGGGACATCTGAAATAAGAATTGGTTTTACCATAGCAGGATGGTGAATCGAATAGCACATCACAATATTCTAAAGCGTTTGGCAAAAATTTACTTGTTTGTAAGGCCCCCATAAGTCAATGTATGCGATAATAAGTGTTGGCCCTGTAAATTATTGCCTTTCCTCGCTACTAAAAAAGCACATCTTCGCATACTTGTTTGTAACTGGAGGAAAATTCCTTCGCTTTGCAGTTTTCTTTTAAATTTAGAAAATTTTCGAAAGAATTTGAATTTCGCGGTTAAAGAACCATCATCAGGGCTGTAGGATCGACTAACAGTATACTCTATTAATTATTCGAATAATTGCAGTATTCTTACCCGTCTGTGATCAGTTTCACTGGTGATGGGTCAGGCGGGTTGCCTCCCAAGCGTTCAGCAACGCATTCGCGCACAAAGAATCCCATCAGGTCGATGTTATCATCCAGAAATTCCCATTTCAGTTGCAGCTCTTCGCCGAGCAGAACTGTACTGACCGGCTCATTGTCTCGTAGAATTAACATGCGAACATTCGGAGAGACGATTTCAGTGCGATGAACGCCGTACAGTCTCGATTCAGGCGCGCTGCCGCTGCAATTATATAATGTTATTGCTGATTTTTCCATACGTTGACAAAATGATTGTTTTATTGACCATTCACAATCTCAAGCCATAAATGAGTGGTGAATTGTCAGTTGTGACTTATGTTTTGTTGTTATACTCTAATGCGCTCTATCTCAGAGTCTGTTCGAGAATATATGAATTGCTAAGTGAATTATCCCTTCATTCATCTTTGGTTTCTAATTTAATAACCAAAAGCAACCGAGAATACGTTTACTTTAACTACAATATGTTTTCAAAAATATTAGCCGAATTATTTTTGCTGTAGTTAATCCACGAGTTTGACGGAGTACAGCCGTGTTCTTAACTACTTCAATACATAAAGTGAAATTGCTCAGCCCCTAAAGTTATGGGAGCGTAAAGGCAAAGTGATTCATTCATTCTGAATGGCAGTTGGTCGCACCCGTCAGCATCAATGATCGTAACCTTGACGCACTGTGACGTTGCACAGTGAATATTCATGAGCTCGTGACTCATCCACTACTCATGAAAAGTGAATAATTTAGCGAGCAATTCAAAAAAGTCCCTCTCAAAACTAAAAAATGCTGCAAAACATACGTCACGGTCGCGAATCCATCAGCCAAGACGGGACCGGATTCTGAGTAGTCGCAAGTGATGTTAAAGAGCCGGTCTTTCGCCGTCATCAATCCAGGAACACCGAGTCCATTTTTCTGGACGACCACCATGTACGACCAAACGCTCGGCGACTGAAAACGGCCATGTGCATTTCTGATTATACAAGTGGTAAAGCTTCATAATAATTAGCGACACGCCAATTCGCGACAAAATTCACTTTTATTCTTCCTCTTGTAATTTTAATCAGCCCTCCCGTTTTATATATTCCTCAAATGAAGGTTAATATATAATTATAACAACTCCATATCAAAATCGTAATCATGGAAAGTTTAACTCATCTAGCGCGGAACTGCCGTCCTTTTGTTGAACTACTGGAACAGTAGGACTGTACTTAATTTGCTTTTTCCATTAGACCGGGTAATTTTGAAACCTAGCATTCGTTAATGCCGCAATGATCATAAGATAAACATGCAGTTTGTAAAAAGTAAGATGCAATTATTATGTCGCAAACTAAATCAATACCACTTTAGTAAAGACATTTTTCATATGGACTTGACATGAAATGTTTCCCTATCATCATGAAAATGGTATATGTATATGTGTCGTTAACTGTCATATTGCTAACTATCCGAATATTCAATATAGGCGCTCTTACAAGTTGATCGCCTCCGCAATCCTTGTTGCGAATATCTAGCGCTGAGGCAGCCGCGCCGGGAAATGGCAGAGCCAGTGTCGTCGTTTGAGTCTCGCTGAAGTCTACGCGACAGGTCGCGAATTTGTTCTTCACAAATATTGCTCCAGAAGTGGGCGATGAGAAAGTGACGTGAATGAACACCCCGTCGAATCGACATTCCGTCTCCAGTGCTGCAATAGCCATTGTCCATTTCTCCTCCAGTGATTTTAGAGTTGTGCAAACTCACTTCCTTTAACCTTTTCATTGACGCTATCATCTTCAGTCACGTCGTTCTCGCCGAAAGACTTTGGCACATTCGGCCTATTGTTGACCGGTAACTCTGTTGCAGTTGAGCTGACGTCATCGGCCGCCGGCGTTTCATTTCCACCGTCAGAGTCCGGCAAACTTGTAACGCCGGTGTCGTTGCAAACTTTTTCAAAGTAATCCACTGCCTCTCCCTTCGTGTCCATCGTGAACATTTCACTCGAGCTCGTCCGTGTCTCCTCATTTAGAATGCATTCAGCCTAAACAAATTGGTGTACTTTGCCTGTCCAATTCAAGAGAGCCGCAGGATGCGTACTTTTTGGTAGAAATACATGACGGATTTGCAGTTTAGAGTCTTCGAGTCGAGACATACATCTAAGCACTCGGCCAGGCTTTGAACTTCCTGCACTTCACCGGCGTGACCGACGAGCATACTATTTGGAGTGCGAACGAAAGCAGCATCACCGCTGGCGCACAGTCGAAGAGCTGTTGAAGAGATTAAAGTTACGGAAGCAGCGATGGGCGAAAAACGCACAAGTGAGGCAAACGATTTCGTAGTAGTCGACGTTATCGAACTTGGTCAGTTCTGATCGACCTCTTGGAAGAGATGCCTCGCCGGCGAGGTAGCACTGCTTCAGTTCGTGGTCGTACATGAATGCCTTGCATGGAAACGAGCGACCATCAACTTCGTTGGCCTGAAAACCGGACAATAACAGTATTCGTGTAGCGTTCATTTTCTTCATCGGGTGATGCATTTAATACAGCGATGTTGCAAATGTTCCACAATCAGAAAGAAGCGTTGGAGGCATTTGGGAGAATATACTTTCACACTGAACTCTCCGACTTCGAGGGCCTTAGGACGCGTAGATAAATTTTGTATGGGTGTGTGTGTATGTATCATGCAAGTCCCCACTCGTACTCATGTCTACCGTGAATGATATAGTTCCCCGGAATGACACTGAATTGCGTGATTCCCTAAATGACGCTGGCTGACGTAATTCGAGATGCTCACCACGCAAGTGTCCGAGCAAGTTCGCAGATCAGTTTTCGCGATGGCTACTTCTCGCTGATCTTCAAGCGCATGATCCGCTGTCTTGACTAGCTGAGTCGTCAAAGGTGAAAAGCAGTGAGCTTAAAGCAACAACAAGCGTATTAGTAGCATGTGATGCGCTTCAATCAATATTAGTGGCCCCAGTCATCATAGTCTCGTGATATTTATTTTGAGACATTGCGTGAAGTTTCCTTATGCATCAATTCTTGCCTAAATCAAAGCCTAGGCCTGTTTTTCAAGGCTTCGACTTTGACCTGTCTAAAGTTGGCGCAAGATTTTGATACCTGTTTAACAATCGCAGTCATATGAAATGACTTTTGATCGAAGCGACCAAAAATCGTGTTTGCCCCATGGGCGATTGTGAAACGGGAATCAAAATTTTGCTCTAATTATAGAGAGGCCATACCTTATAGGCTGCAGGCTTAGTCTTATACCTGGCCTTAACGTTAACTTTGGTCCAAGTCTTCAAATGAATGTGCGCCTGTTGTATGCAAAGTGTCACTGTCATATGAAACTTACCGCCGGCGCAGTTATTTTCAAAGTAATCGACGATAAGTCCCTGCGTGTCGTTACTAAACAAGTCCGGCCGGTTAATTCGATCCTCGCGATTCATGATGCATTCCAGCGTCTCGTAGTAATACATGACCGATTTGCATTCGATGTGAAAGCGACGAAATGACTCGAGACACAGCATGAGACATTCCGATAATCCGGCTGCTTGTTGAACCTAAGCGGATTTTTTTATCAAAATTGTTACTCAGCGAAAAGAGCTCATACCTCAAGCGCATATCCGACTAAGACGCTCTGAGGTACTCTTTCGAAGGAATAAGGCGCTTGGCAGATTTCGTTCGCTAAAGATCGGCTCACCCATTTTCACCACTACCGTACTAGAGATACACAATGAATACATACATGCGATGCATATTTGCTGATAGAATGCAGTTGTCTCCTCTTCTTTTGCCGCAATTAACTCCGTTGGGCCGAATGGCGGACCACTCTCCTTGTTCAGAGAACACATTTGAGACTCGCTGTCGTAGTGAAAAGACTGGCATTCCACGCCCTGAACAATAATACATTATAAAAAACCATCCTGTTTTGATCGCGTGGAAAACTACCTCTTTTGCGGAGCATTTTTCACTGCACTCTGCCAATGACAGCTTGCTGAGCGTCACCTGACTGAACTCTTTGAGAATGTACCCTTCAGTACGTAAATATGCTGTTTTGTTTGTTGACGAGCAATCCTGGCCTGAATTTGTATCAATGTAAACAAACACGCTTTAGTTCGACAGGATCTACAAGTGAACAATAACATTGTTTTCAACTGCGAAAATTGCAGCAAAGCCCCTTTCAACTGATATAATCGCTCCCTTCGTATGACGACCGAAACCGGACGCGAACATGAGGGGAAGAGGGGGGGGACATAAGCGCTGACCGTCTGTCGGGGCTCGGTCACCCTCAAAACGCAAACAAACAGTCGGCGGGAGACAGACGAATGTGCGTAGGGGACACACAAAAGCACGACACTGCGTGCCTCCTCGTACTGTGAGACCAGTCAAATATTTGCGCAGACAGAACAATATGTCTCGCCGACAAGCGACCCTTCCGTCCGTCGGCCTCCAATCCGCTCAACAGCTCTCTCGGCACTCACCGATCACACTGCTTGCACACCGGCTGAGAAGAAGTAACCACGCCGCGAGCCGCCAGCTGCAGACGATCAAGTTGCGCATTACGGTCAATGGCAAAGAGCACACAATTCAGGGATATTGACGCTCCATTGAGCTGGGTTCGAGGAAGACAGGTAGGTGGGAAGGTTGGGGAGGGGTGCAGTAGATAGGAGGTCGACCACCAGGTGCACCCAGGAAGGAGAGCAGTCGGTCGGTCGATTGAATCGAAGAGAAGAAGATGCTGCTGGACGGCCAGCGCACTCAACGCCGATACGGCGAACGACCACGGCGCGCACCTCTCAAGGTCTGCGGGTATCTCGGCCAGCGGTGGCACTTTCGGTAAAATCGCGTCTTTATGCTTTGGGCGCGCGCTGAAATTACCGAAAACGCCCGGAAGCGTCATTGTCGCAGCCAAGAGATTGTAGGCCACGCACAAGATGGGTAAAATGCCGCGGTTCATCCTGCCCCTTGATTGCCTGCTGTTGCTCACTCGCATCCCCCTCTCTCTCTCCCTTCGTCTCGTGTACGTCCACCCACGGGTAACTGCAATTGCCAGCTCCCTCTAGTCATCGTTTCCCCCCTCCCTCCCTCTCTCGCCAACGTCTGTCGATGAGTCGTATTTTGAACGTCGAAACCGTGTCAACATACTGCGCGTTATTGTTCGTTTGGTCGACTGCAGTGAATCAAATGAATCATGAATGCGTATTTTGTGGAGGCGAGAGGCGTGCTCGGTGTACTGTAATTGGCCCGACAGGCTAATTGTAATGCGATGAACAAGCATTGAAAGGTACATTATGTATTCGGTCGCTCCCTCAACGCACATTTGTGATGAAGGCAGCAAGCCGGGCGAGAGAGAGAGATACAAACAGGACATTAAAGGCGAAGCACAAAAACAGAGTTATGCGACGCGCGTGGGGCGTATCTGCCGGCCCCTGCCTGGCGCCCCGACTCGTGTTATTGCATCCGCATACTAAACGACAACACGTGAGATAGGTAAAGCAGCTAAACAGTTTACGTCAGACACTGTACACAGCACGCACACACATATACAACGACGATGACGGGCAAACACAAACGAATATCTCTGTGGCTGGCGCCAGTTTAAGTTCGACTCGCCCGGAAGGCGGGCGGCACTGATAACGGCGACATTTATGAACACATACACACCCACATATACGATCAAGTACGACGCTCTACTCGACAAAATATGGCAACGAAGACGCGCGAGAATAACAGAACGAAAATAGCAAATTGACCGCGCGCGCAATTATAGCGGAGTGATATCATCGGCATCGATGCACCCAAACATGGCCTTTTGCATCGCCGTCGCCGCCGCCGATCGACACACAACAACTACCGTAAGCCACGCCCACGCCAACTAAGTAGCAATTTATTAGTAGCAGAGTAACGCGCGCTGAAAAAGGGCACTGGTAACAACAACACGAGAAAGAATGCCATCGAGTCGAGCACATACAACAACGAGAGAATCGGGCAGTGAGACTTTGCTTTCGCCAACGCCGAGCACGCACAAATATGAAAGGCGATCGTAAGAAAAAACGCGGTATGTATACAGTAGCCGGAGTGAGTACGACGAAAGATCGACGATATCAGTGTGTAAGGCATCGGCACATAGTGAAATGAAGCAAAAATAACGCGATGGCATAACAGCTCGATATCATTGGGATGGGTGATTTCGATTCAGTCGTGTGGGAGCGGCGACGATCAACGAGATTATAATGCTCACGCATAACAATAAATAACACAACAAAGTATGGACTGAAAGATGAACGAACGAAAGCTCTCTCTGCTGCACTGGTTGGTTGGTTGATTGATTGGTTCGAGTTTCTTTTAATTAACGGTCACTTATGCGACGAGAGCACCACTTCCGCCGTTCACGGGGCTGAGTTCCGACTTGATGGAGGGTGGCACAAAGCCGCCGTTCAGACCGTTGGCGTTCATCAGAGGCAAATGAAGGCTGGAAATGCGACCGAACAGCGACGGCTGCTGTCCGAATCCACCATCCTGCTGTAGCTGAGATAACATGGGAATGGATAATTGTTGACCGGCCAAAAGACGGCGCATATGTTCGGCGATCAGAAGTTGCTGAAGGTCTAATTGTTGTTGCTGCTGCTGCTGGATGAACAGTTGCTGCTGCAGTGTGACAGGCGGTAATTGGCCGATGAGAGGCGAGCCGGCGGGCGCCGGCTGCTGGTTGATCAGCGAGGTGACCGCCATGGCCTGCGGCAAGGTCGCGGCGGCGGGCAAAGTGGTCATAATGTGATGCGCGCCCGAGACCATTAAGGGCGGCGAATAGGCAATGCTGGCCGGGATCGTCGGCAACTTCAGTCCACCTCCCGGAGGACTGACGCTCTGAACGCTGCGATTTTCGGGCGTTAACGACGTCGAATACGGCGTCAGACGTGTGGCCTTGGCCGGTCGCGACTTCAGGCGGCCGTCTAAAGAGGGAAAATTGTGTTTCAGTTGCGACCGAGTATATATATTCGTATCCAAATGCGCTCTTTGTACAGTCGAACAGTTGGATACTAGCACGTACCCTACACACCCCTTCCCTTCCCCTTCCCTTTTCACTGAGGGGGTCTATTATACAAACAAACTGTTGTCATTACAATAAAGGAACGCGCGCGGCGCGGTGACAGGTCAATGGTGACGCGCGCGTGATGAATTTCACCGCACACGTCACAACTGACAAATCATCGTACTTCCCACAACTACTTTTGTGATTACAAGCAGTTTCGCGAAAAGAGGCCTCTTGCTGCGATTAGTGTTAACAAACATTGTATTATGCCTTACTGAATAGCTTTGGTAGTAGATCCTCGAGTCTGCGCTTCTTCTGCTCGCGGTGCGTCTGATGTTCTCCTTCGACTGGCTCGCAGCCAATATCGGTATTATCGACGATCACACCGGGACTGGGGTTCTTGGCGTCCAAGTACTGCTGGCACTGCTCCAAGTGAATTTTCAGCCCCACCTTCTGCGCGTAGCTCTTATCGCACGACGGGCATTTATATGGCCGTTCGCCAGTGTGCACACGCTCATGCACCTAAAACCCCAATCGTATACATCAACAAGCTGACAGTGCAGAGTAAGCAAAAAAGTGCACACGCACCTGCATGTTGCCCTGGTTGGTGAAGGCCTTCTCGCAAAAGCGGCACTTAAAGGGCCGTTCGCCGGTGTGCAGACGAGTATGAACGTAAAGACTGGAGGCGTAGGCATAGCGCTTTCCGCAGTACTTGCAGACGTACTCGTTCTGCTTCTTGGCGGGCGATTCGGTGCCGCTGTGACTACTTCCACCGGGAAGATAGGTATGCGTGGCTTCGTGCGCCGTCAGCTGGGACTTCTGAATGAAGGTGCGACCGCATTGTTTGCAGCCGTACGGCCGCTCTCCGGTGTGCGTACGCTCGTGCGACTGAAAATCAATAGTTGTGGTAGTGGTAACGCGTCGGGAGCAATCAATATGCGACGTTGCAGCAGCCCTGGTACCGACTCCCCCCTTCCCGCCCCCTCGTCTGTTTGTCTGTGCTTACCTGCAGATTGCCTTGACTGGCGAACGCCTTTGGGCAGTACTTGCATTTATATGGCCGTTCTCCAGTATGCGTTCGAATATGCACCTAAGAATAATTAAAATAGTATTTTTAATCGAGACACTCCCAACGACGATACCTGTAGACTGCCGGCGTAAGCGAAGCTCTTGCTACAGTAGTTACAGACATGTTTTCGCTCCGTTTGTTCGTGCACCTGCTTCACATGCAGCTTCAAGTAGTTTTTCAGCGTAAATGTCTTGTCGCAATAGCCGCACTCGAATGTCTTCTCGCCGTGAGTCTTCTTGTGCGTGTAGAGCGCCGACGGTGACGACAGACACTTAGTGCACAAAGGACATTTGTAATTGCGAATGCCTGTAAGTAAACCGGTCAGCGATTACGGTAATGGAGACACGTCATCTGACGATTGATTACCCAAATGGGCGCTCTTCTCATGAACAGTTTTGGTGCCGTACTGGGCGAATGTCTTGTCGCAATATTTGCATTTGTACGGCCGTTCGCCGGTATGGGTCCGTTCGTGGACTTGTAGGGTGGCTTTTTGGGCGAATCGCTTCTCGCAGTAGGCGCACTGGAAGGGCCGCTCGCCAGTGTGGGAGCGCATGTGCGATTCGAGAATCGACAGGTAGGCGAACGATTTCCCGCAGAAGCAGACATGCGGATGTTTCTTGTGGCTAGGCGACGACGGCGACGGAACCACCTGGTCCCGGTCGATGTGCTCTTCTTCTTCGTCGTCGACTATACTGAGATCACCATTACTAAAAGCAGCATCGACGATAGTAAACAAGTAAAACACGCGATTAAAAAAAGGGGTCTTACGTGGATTCGGGCAGTTTCGGGCTCGGTCCTTCGCTGCCGTGTTGTTCGGGGGAGTTGCTGACGTGAACCATGGCGACACGAGAACGTCACACCACGAAGCTCTGAAGAAAATAGGTCGGTCAGCGGCCAGCGTCTTTTTCGCCGCCCGGACAAGGCGGCGGACAAACAAGCGCGCGGGGCTAGGGGGTGGCGACGGCGGCGACTTCCCTGTTGGTGGACTGATTCAAGACGTGTCGGTTTGTTTATTTGACCGGCCGTTATTGACCGAATGCCCCTCGGACTGGCACTGGAGCAAACATAGAGTCTCTAGCGCGCAGTGGTAAACAAACAAACGCAGACTGGCCCCGTACCTAGCGCCAACAAGCGTCGATGTCGTGCCGGCTGCCGACGTCGTTCCAGTTCCAATAGCCGAAGCTTGTCGCGCTCTCTCTCTCTCTTGTTATTCCGCAACACTTACGACCTCCTTCCCGTCTAGCTGGCTGTTCCAGTTTGCTGAAAGCGCCGACAATAGAATGGACGGTAGTAAACGAATGACGCGAAGTGGGCGATTGGGGAGAGTGAGTGAGCGCGTCGGATTCGCGACGTCGACGCCGAATGGACGCGGTGAGTCGCGCTATGCGGCCTAATTCCGCCGGCTCGTTTACGATTCTCTCGTCAGCTCCTTTCTCTCACTTCTTCGCAGCATTATTCTCGCCACTCGTCCCGTGCGCTCCCGTCGATTCACCACAACAACAACAGATGCCCGACGCTTCGGACAGACACGGACCGGACGAAGAATAAACGAAACGAGTCAGCACAGCGTCGGCCGCCCACCCTGCCCCCCATTGCCCACTATACACACACACACATACACATACACACGCACATACACACACACTACCGGCCTGTGTTAGACACAATAGTACACGTCGTGGCGAATGCGTTAGTAATAGCCTACGATCGACAAAAATAGGCAGTTTATTTTGAGAGGTGATTCAGCTGGACCCGCACGTGACTCGCCGTCCCCTAACAACAAAGCAACATATCAGACGTCCTCAACGTTGTAGGCGGTAACCTGTTTGGCGCGCGCGCGCGACGCTTTTAGACAGACGGGACGTCAGCGCCAGGAAGAAAATAGACAACAAAGAGTCGACCATCAAACGCCAAAGACTAATACCCCAAGAAGGTAAATGGCCAAGACAGATCGAGGCTACGAATGCGTCTTCTTTCATAAATCATACACATACACACACACGAAGAAAACACCCCCTCCTACGATATTTGTTCCAGAAGGCAATTGCTCCCAAGAATATATCTCATTCCTTCACGTAGACTTGTCAGTGTTTTCGTCTGATGATGATGATGAAATTCGCGTTTCGTAATCCGTTGCGCGCCCACGTGAACGATTCGATCTTCATCAGATCAAAACACTATTGAACAACACTACGCCTTTTCGCTGAACACAAAGTGCTCGACACAGATCCGAAAGGTAAAAATAAAAGAGACCAATTTTGTCACTCTAACGCGACGATGCAGTGTGTCTACAAGGCCAAAGTGCGTAGAACAAGGAGACAAAAANAGATCCGAAAGGTAAAAATAAAAGAGACCAATTTTGTCACTCTAACGCGACGATGCAGTGTGTCTACAAGGCCAAAGTGCGTAGAACAAGGAGACAAAAAAGAAGTAGGTCAATAAAGTTAAAGGAGCAAGTGAAAGGGAAGACTATTTTTCTTCGAGACGGACGCGGCACGCACGACCGTGAGCTGAACGTAAACTAATATAAACTAACCGCGCGTCTGAGCGAATAACAGAACTTAGTCTAACAGCTAACTCTCTCCGCTGATGCTACTGCAACTGCCAATTATGCCAAACAAAATGAAGCTTTGCCGCTATCACCGTTTAACGACGCTATTACGGTAACCGCGGATATGCATGGAGACACCCCGCTGTCGACGGCGAAGTAAACACTGAGCGCGCCGAAACACACACATCTGTCCTTCGCAACCTAACGCGGCGGCCATCATAATAAACATGCGATTTTTAATCAAATTTCGCCCCATCACAGCTCAACGATCAGCAACTTAGGAACGCTGACAATAACAAGGCAACAACTGCTTGTATAAATAGCTACGACGTCTATAAGTAAGCAAGGCGATGATAAGAAGGCGCCTTGGCAAGGCGAAACCAACAAGAGATACAAGTAGTAGTTGCCAGACGGCGCCGGGTAGCGGCTTCCCGTGCCTTCCGCCTATAGCAGACTAATGGGTGTTGTCGTCGTTTTGCAAGCGGCCGAAGCGAGGCGACGACGATCGTCAGTTTATCGGGCTGGGAAGAGGGGGGGGGGAGTCGGCGCACGCAGCCAAGAGAGAACAGAATCAGACAGTCAATAAATAGAAAGAGAGGACTGGGCGAGGGTTTCTTTGTTCCGTCGGGTCGACTGGAGCCTGGCACTCGTCGGTGCCGCATTCTAATCATCGACGCCCATCCTAGCACCGGCCGACCCCACTCGCAACAAACGCAAACATATCGACCAACACACTTTCCCTTCCTTCCCTCCTCTCTCCTCTCCCGTCCCACTCGCGCATCTCTTCCGTCTGCTAGCAGAACCTTCCGGTCGGACGCTCGCCAGAAGTAATGTCGGCGCTAATCAACAATTGGCACAGCTCGCCAAAGACTATTAATTATTATTGCTTACCGCCGTCTGTCACCGAATAATACGTCAAAGCGACAGACAGCAACAGCACTGACACCCACCGGCGGTCGAGAATAGCCGCAAATAGCCGCAAAATGATTGTACTAGTCGGCTCCAAGTACGGAACCTAATCTGCTGCTGCGGGCTCGTCAATGAAACGAATGGAATTAGAGTGGCGACAAAGCACCACTACGAGAACGCGATAATGTCCGGTTGATCGTACCAGGAACCTCGCTATTTTCCGAGAAACACGCTCCACTTCGCAATAACTAGGAAATCTAGCAGTCATTACGGTGGTTAGGGGGAAGTTTACATCATGTCTATCCGACTAGAGCGCGATCGCAACTCACAGACAACTAATTGGCCAAATATGCAAATCCGCCAGATTTCCATATAAAACTGACACGATTTACCAAATAACAACCTAATTCCGCCCCACACAAGCGACTCACATCACCACCATCAGTAAACAGTGCTCCATATTTTCTCTTACGAAAGGAAGTGAGTAACGACCTAGGCAGTCGCGTGTAAATATTCTAACGAAACCTTGCGAAGCTAACGCGCTGTGAGATAACTGTTGACGCAAAGTATCGTAAAAACGACGACGCGTCAATAAGTCCTTGGGCATCAATTTATTTAAAAACGAACCAGAGAAACTAGTACGCGAGCAAAACAAGAAGGGGAGAGCAATCAATCGTATAATACATATGTGTGTATGGAGAAATTAGGTCATCTCAGCGGACAAAGTGAGCGCCGCCCATTGTGGATGAAGGGCGGCAATCTTATCAGCAATTCCGTTCACTTGCTGGCATACGGACTCGATCTGATGATCCCACATAGTCAGAATGTTGCGCTCTGAAAGAGACTATTTTCCTGCGATCAATTCACGACGACAAAGACGCACCATCAAAGTGAACGAACGAGTCGAGTTGATCTATGTAGCCTTCCATGCGTCCTTCGGTTATCATTTGGGACGCCACCTTCTCAGCCTGAAAAAGCCACGCCGTCAACGCCCACATTAAGTTTGCTCGAAAGAACTCGAGATAGGACACAAAAGAAGTTGCGCAAAGAGTGATGCGACAGATGTTATATGATGAAAGCGAAATACGAGACAGTGGTAGGACGCACCCTTTCGGGGGAGATGTTCAAAAGGTTGCCCAGCTCGGCAAAGCTAATGTTGTTGTAGAGCTTGCTGGCGGCGAGAAGGTTATGCTCGATGACGGCGCGTTCCAGGATCGTCGAGCCGTCCGTCATGGTCGCCTTCTGGTGTTCTTCCAGACGCGTCTCAAAATCCTTGAGCTGGTCATGCCTGATTATCCGATCCAAATACATCTTCTCCAGGATACTGTATGCGGGTAGGGATTGACATCGTTCATCCTTGAACAATGTCGCCAGCATACGCGAACGGGGTTGACCTAGAAGTCGTGATCCATGAACAGATTGTTATCGAAAGAGCAAAAATATTTACGCATTTTTACATTCTAAAATTTTTACACTCTACATTTTTACACTCGCAATCTTTCCCCTCGCTCGCGATTAGTGCGTCACGTTGTTGTTTACATCTTTGCGCTACTCGATAAAAATAACATCCTACTATGCCATTTTTAGAAAAGATCAACGAACTTAGTGCGACGCAAACAAGTTCAACAGCGAGCAAAAGTAATATAG
>NIUQ01003360.1:0-17820 GCA_002796945.1 Plectus sambesii
CGGCTCATCGGCGATTGAGCAGCACTCCATCGGAAGAAAGAGGTTCTTCTGGCGAGGTCCGAGGTGCAGCAGCGGCAGTTTTGGGTACTTTAGTTTGAAGTACTTCTCTTCCCAGTACTCTGCGATTGAGATTGGCGCCTCTTCAGAAGTGCGTTGGAACCTTCAAACAAAGGAAATTAGGAGCCTATTTCAAAAAACTAATGCAACTGCAGAACTGCAAAAGTGCGGGATTGCAACCGCGACGATTCGTCATTTTCAGTTCTTTCCTGTTTTCCGATCAATCACCGTGCTTGAAATTCAGTAGTTTTATGAAATAGGCCCCGGAGCAAGAGAAAAGAGGAAGGCACAAATGCAAAAATGTACTTGGTCGATTCGGCACTCCTGGACACGACGGCGTTGAAACGATACGAACGATTCTTGCCTTCCATGTGCGTCGTCTTAATCAGCAGCCCTACAAATCATACAAACGCGTGAAAGCCACAAATCACTGCAGTACCTTTGAGATTTTTCTCGAGATTGGTACGGCAGCGTTCGTCAAGGACAGTTTCAGCGTTCAAATCTCTCAGGAAGAATTTCTCCTGGCCGGGCCGGCACTTCTCAGCCGCGTTCAAAACGTCGCACAAGAACTGCAGAAGTGGGATGCGCTTCGTGAACGCCGTGTGAGACACTGAAAAGAAAATTTCGCTGCGCTCAACATGTGCTCTAAGGGATGATTGCAAAGATCGGTTACCATCGACGTTGATGAGCGGCTTCCAACCCTGCCCGACCTTGGCCGCCATGTGAAATCCCGTCCACACCTCGCGGCCGCCGGAGAGGCTGATCGGAGGGAAGCGACCGCCCGGTTCTGGCATACGATACATCGAACGGCCCCAAGAGTACCAGTTGCGCGATTGCCTGAAATCGTTTATTGAGCAAAGATCTATCAAAATAACTGAGAAGCACAGAAATTCAGGGAATCTTGGATTTCTAACTCCTCCGGATTCCCAATTTTAAGCCCTAAATTCTAATTCTAATACTGAACAGATACAGTGAGCAAAAGAACTCTACTGACGTACTCTATAAGAGGGCATCGCAAACGTTGCGTAGTGACGCAGTCGATGAGCTGCACGGCGACGGACGTGCCGCCGGGTTCGATCGACTCGCGGAGGTCGATCAGAAACGCGCCAGTGTACTTGAGTTCAACTTTATAAGTGGAAGGACGTCGATCGCGCACGAGCATCAGCTCAATCTCGATCGACATGAGGCCACCGTCGTCCAACTTTAACTTTTCCATCGTCCACAAGCAGTTCGAATCATCGTACGCCAAATGCGTCGGCCGAATGAAGACATTCGGGTACTTGCTGACAGTCTGCCAAAAGATTTCGCGTTTCTCATCTCTGAAACAGTTGTTTACTCTATAAAATCGGATTGCATCGTGTCAGATGGAGAACGCCAGCAAATATCGTAACATAGAACATACTATCACAATTTCCCATAAGTATTCTTATAGAATGCCAATGCTATTTTTCGATCTCCCTTTATCCTGCAGTAATATCAGACCGCCCTACAATCTTCGATCACTTCACAGCCACGGGACGATTAATCATTATCGCCGGTCAGACTGCAGTCCTTCGTCTAGTGGCATACTCAGATCTGGATATGGACTTTCCGGTCAGCATCACGGCGTATCTCTCAGAGCCCTCCCCAGCAATTTGTCACATGCTTACAAAACCCTTTCGAGATTGCAATAAACGTTCATGCAATAGCAAGAAATTTTTAATAAGAAAAGCGTGTGATACACAGCACGCCAGTGCAATGTAATCGAACATAAGCACTGCAACAAAGACAAACCTATCAATTTTCATGCGATACGGGTTTTCCACGAGACATTCGTAGCGATGCGCCATCAGTCCAACCTTCTTCTCATCAACCACTCCGATTTTAAAGTCGAAATAATTAGCGGACAACTTGATGGGTCTTCCTGCCTGGCCGAAGTTGGGACGTTCCATTACTGACACCTGAAATAAGATAGTATTAGTAATAATAAAGCGATTTAGTTATTTGTTAAGCGACGGTGAGCACTTATCAATCAGAATATTATGACACGGTTTCGCCCCTAGTTAGCTTTGTTCAATATAGTCTCTACTATCGAGATTGGAGAATATCGGCAATAACAACGAACAATCAATAATAATAATATTGTTTCCCTTCTTACCAGAGACAAATTCTCCATCTTGAGATTAGTGGGACTCTGCTCTTGCCTGCCATCGGACTGGACCGGAGTTGCCGAGTCGGGCGATAAAGAGTCAGTTCTCAGAGGTTGGAGAGCTGCCAATTCCGCGCTATCTGAAACACCAGCCATTCCACAAATTTAAAGGATTCCGGTAAAAGAGCAAAGAGCCCTGTAGAATTTAAGCGCGACTGCATTTGCTTCTTGACTTGCTACTCTAACAGCATAACAATACAGAATATTGAACTAACCGCCTCCAACTGGCGAAGGCGCCGTCTCCGACAGACGACCGCGTCCACGACCTCTTCCTCGACCTCGAACTTCTGCAACAGATCAACGCTAATAATTGCTGAAAGCCAATCAGAAATTGCAAAACTCACCTCCGGGCATTTTCTCGGCCATGATGATCAGCTTTGGCGGATAGACTTTAGCCGTTGAACATCACAATATTAGTCCGTCTGTCGATGTGCACAATCGATCGCGAAGTTATTGAGATGATGCTGCGAAAATGGAATTTAAGCTAGGCGCAACTAATCAAGTGCAAGAGAACGCGTCTTAACACACAATCCTATATAACTGCTGATCACAACTTTGCCCAGCAAGTGTCGTCAAGGCATATCTGGCCTTGGAAAATCGACGTCGAGGCGCTATGTTGCAGCAGTGAAGGATTGCAAAGTTGTGGGGATAGAAAATGAGATTACAAACACGGTGCAGTAACGGCTTGCCTTAGTGTTCTACGCTATAGGACAGAATACGGAGAGTACAGGCGAATGTATTCGGCGGGCACCGCCGAGAGACTGGCAACAGCGGCATGGACGGCCTCGAGACGACGGGGGCGTCAGATGAATGCGACTAGTAAACGCATGGAACACAGAATTGCGCACTGTACGGCCGATCGCTGGCGTTTATTACACAGCGTTTGGTTGGTCAGGTCATGCCAGGGTGGCAAGTCTACTTTTTGCTTCGCTTCAGTCTGATAACATGCACACGTCTGGATGAAAGATACATGTACATCGCTTCAAGCTTTCGCACGCCACACAAAGCATATTGAATATGAACGCATATTAAGGGGGCCGGCCGAAGGATCGATTCGAATGTCGCTGCCGATATATAGCGGTTACAACTGAGAGGTTCAAACTAGTTTCCTCATGTTACTTCAGTGGTTCAAAATAACCCTAAAACGAATATAACCTGCGTGGCGACCACTGGAGTTTTGCAGCCTCATTCAAACAGAATTATCGAGGGCTCCTTTCCGTCATATACGTTACTATTGATTAGCTGCATCAGCAGCAAAAGCGCCAATAACAACCGATAGCACTGTACACAGACAGCGCCAAAACAGCAGCGCAGTGCTTTATTGCGGGGGAACAGACGCGAAGAAATGAGCAGTCCGTATCTCAAAGAGCAGCGAATGTAACGCTCCGATCGGAATGATTCTTTGCTTGGCATAGCATATTGTAAACAGAGCTGGCCCAGATAAGTTGACAAGGCTGGCGCTGTAAGCAACGGGCAGCGATTGAGAAGAATACTGCACGCATGAGAATCTATCACTTCTATGCACATGCTGTATGTGATGAAAATTCCCAATGAATAGCCAATTGGAGCTTTGGAGATGTCCATTGTCCAGCACATGTTCTCCGTTGTGAAGCATATTGCTTGTTTGCTTCATTTTTCTATTCTTTCACAACAATTAAACACCACTTAATGATAGCAATACATCAACCATATCAATTTGAATGTAATTTGTTCTAATACGACAATATTCTGGTTAATATGCCGTAGAACACGTCATTTTGCACCTACAAACACGGCTTAACGCATTTCTGTCTGAGTCACTGGACGACAAACCGTTGTAGCCAATACATTTAGCGCACTTGAAAGCACCATTGCACTTCATGCAAGCAAAGACCATCCTGACTTGTCCTCGTGGATTAATCGAACCCAAAAGCAAAGATCAGATAATCCCGGATAAATATTCAAGCGTTTTAGTAACAGCACATATAGATTATCTGATAGATGTAATTAGAGTATCGAGCAACAAACCATGACGTTCACGATGAGCCTGTTATTAGCAGTCCTAGTGCCATAATGCCTCATTAGCTGCGTTCCTCTATTTTCTGTTCACTTTAGCGCTGTTGCTGAGGTGCCAGCGTCATCAGCCTTCATCTACGCGTATTAGCTGACCAAACTACAAGAACTCGCATAGTATACTGTATTTGTTTTTCATTTATTTCTTATTAGCTTCAAATTGCACACTGACGGACAATATTAATCATGCGAATATCACGTAATATTTTATAGACCCTCGGTATATCGGAACTAATGAAATAAAAATGATTTCATATTTGCGTCTATAGAATACATTTCGTGTTCATCGATATATTTATCTTGTGAATGCTAACGGTTAATTGGCAAACAGTTAAACGCCGTTGGGCGATTTGACCGCGACACTGTACACAGGCGGCATGCCGAGATCGGGCGCCATCATGGGATCGACGCCGCTCGTCATGGGATGGACGGCCATTTGCTGGACTGGCATGCCGGGGTTGATCATCAGGCGGGAGTTGCCGAGCATTTGGTTGCGCATGCGTCCCCCTCCGTAGTCGTAGATGGGGAAGACGGTGCCCGGCGGAGCGTTCTCGATGTGGCGAATCTGAGCTTCCATCGCTCGTTCCTGCAGACGCATCATGCGTCGATGGTAGCTGTTCGGGTTGCACCAGCAGTAGAACATTGTGCACAGAATTCCGAAAAATACCACGAAGAACAGTGCCATGAATCTAAATGATTTCGCATGTCACTGAAAATCCTTGAAGAGCATCCGTCGCAGCTTACATGTACATTATCGGCGGAGGGTCTCCGAAGGCGCCAACAACTCCAGGGATTATTGCTAAACGATTCTGGATGCTATCATTTCCATCAAATAAATATGACTTACCGGCGAAGAAGAGGAGTAAAGCTGAATAGTTTGGCATTTTTCAGATTTTAACGTTCAAAGTCTGAAACACAGCGGTGGCTGAAATATTACAATATGAAAGTCATCAATATTTCATTTGATCGCGTATGGCTAGAACATGGTTCTCCCGCAAGCTGCAACGGCGTGCTGCGGCCCATGCAACTAACAAGAATCTATGCCACATGTCACATGCGGCGCAGAGCGGGAGTTTTTTGCAATTGTCCGGTCGCACCGCAATCGAAAGGCGTCGAACTATGTTCCGGTAATTACAAAAAAATTGTGCGGGAAATCATAAGAACCCATACTATTAGCATGAACTTCAATGCTGTTCAACATGGTAATTATGAGGCGCGCAGATTGGCCCTGAATGAAGCAGGAGCTTTGAAATATTTAATTAAAGATTTTTTGAAAGTTTTTTGAAGCGACCAAAAGTATTAGATCGTACTTTTTTTTGAAAATCTTGTTTTTGAACTTTTTCCAAAAAATCTTGTTTTATAGTATGTGAAAAGGTCCTGCCGTGACGTACGCAACCCGATTCCTACCATGAAGTTTCATGATATAATGGTCCTACATATCGCATCAAGAATTCTATGGACAGGTTCCTCTACACAGTTACATTGAAGTGGAATATGCTTCCACATGGTAAAAAAATGGGTCATGGCTGGATATTCCAGCAAGAAAACTATCTCACACATACCAAAGTTTGAGGAGCGGCTCAAGAGCAGTCTCATAGAGGTACCACTGTGAATAATATTTCAAGGGCTAAATACTGAACTTGTCCTCGCGGCTATTTCTATTCGGAAAAGTGATAAGAGCAATGATAGTTAATCCTAGCTAATTGTGAATTTAATTATTGCTTTCGGACGTTAATTTTTGATAAAACAGTATTATTAAATCGGTATCAGTTTATATAATTATTTGTTATGATCTTAGCTACAGTCTGCTAGCTTAATTTAATATTAAGATAAGATACAAGCACTTTTAGTTGAGAAAAATACGAATAGCGTTTGTACCAATACTTTTGGCCGCCACTGTAAGTGAAATTGAGACGGCTGACTGATATAGCGGCAAAGAAGATGAAAACACCAATTACTGTTCGTTTTCGGACGAATAAATTGTTAGTGACTCGAATAACGAATGTCTAGTAGAATATGCTGGAACGTGTTGTGGAAAAGAAAAGAGCCGCTGTTGTTGTTGCTAGGGCGACATTGATTGAGTATAACAAGCATTCCCGTTACTCGCACCAAAATAAGCAATCAACAGCTGCATAATAATTGGGGCTTTAGTGAGCTGCGTTGATTTGGGTTCTTCTTCTGTTGCTTAAATAGATTACCCTCACCGTCCCCTCTCTATCACACTCCGCTTCATTATCTTTTTATTTTTCAACTCATTCACGATTGTTACAATTGTAGTAGTAATTGGATGCGTAAAACCAAGATCAATAATAAAATCACGGGTTTAAGGAAGTAAATCAGAACAAATAACCAACCATGAACAAGGGATCGCAGTTGTTCTAATGATGATGGGGCATCGGGTAGTACAGTACGTTAAGCAGCATTAGGTACAATATATATTATGTAGCCATATGAAACACAATAAGTAGCCCATATAGTAACAGTCAGAGTTCAATAATCAAGTCTTTGTGCGGTCATAAAATTCAACGTATCTTATCAATATTGATACATTAACAATTTTCTTTTCTTCTGTCTCAGATGAATGACGAAAATTTGCGACAGTAGATGAAGGGAGAGTTTACAAATAAAAATTTTAGATCGATTAGTGGGTAACGACAAGTGACTAAAGCAGTTAACAAAGAACATTGCAGGAACCGTTTGAACTTTAAAAAAACAACCATGGTGGGACTACTATAAATTCGAACCAAGAACGGAGGTCTGCTGATGGATGACTGCGGAATATGATGGCACTTGATTTGGATGACTGACTACAGCAAACACCTGGCCGTTTCCTGTTTGTTTCCTGGACAATAGCGAGTGGCTGGTCGAAATCTGCCCATACCGTTTTCTGCCTCGTTTTACTGGACAGAAAGGAATGCACCAGCAGCCAAAAACGAACAGAATCACGCCCACTGGAATCAAGAGAAATCTGAAAACGGCGGGTTAGACTAGCGGTCGTCGACTCGACGATTTCAGCTTCAAGACTTACAGCAGAGGGTTGAGCAAAAGAGGGTCGGGCATGAGGCCCTCGTCTTCGAAGAGCGGACAGCACGCCAGGTTGGCAAGTCAGTTCTGCAAATCGGGACAGACTGTTTTGGCGGCAGATAATCGCTACAGAAGAAGGGGAGAGTGGTTCGAACTAAATGAGGTTTTCAACGAGGGCGACAATTGCATGGAGGCGTAGAGTGCTGCTACGAAGGAGTGGGCGAATGACTCGGGAGGGAGGAATCGGAAAGCGAGCAACCAGCGCGCAAGGTTTGTTCTGGATCGAATGTTGCCTCCGCATCCACCGGGAGCGCATAACAATGCATAACGTGTCCGCGTCACCCTACATCATTTCGATTGACTTTCGGTTGGTAATATAGTCGGCTTCGATCGAACTTTCGTATCGCATATCAATCGCTCTAGTCCGCGCCGCCCGATCATCGCGTTCAGCCGTCTGAAGCCACCCGACTTAAAGCCGAAGCCAAGAAGCGCATGAGTCACATCGAATGCACCGAGAGTATGAGTCAATCGTCGGCGGGTCCAAAAGACTCCCCCTCAAGCCCGTCTGGTGCGGCCGGAAGAGAAAAGCGCTTGTTTTTAATTTAGTCTATTGCTGCATGGGACAGCTAAAACCGGCTCTGCAGCATTGCATTCAAGCTCTAATTTCGCACGGCATATGAAACTTTGGTCTGTCGGATTAAACAGTATTGCGTCATCATCACCTAGGTCGATGCTAATTTTCTCGAGTCCTACGGAAATTGAGACAAAACAAAGCTATTCTGGCATCGCTTGACGCAACTTCCGGTCAAAGAATTTCGAGACCTTATTCCGCATTGCTCCATTTATCCGTTTATAAATGCAAAAAGCAAATATTTGACGATTTTTCAGCATCTCAGGCAGATATTTTGTGTTCTTTAGAAAATTTGACAATTATTTACAGTGGGGTTCTCTTAAGGCCTATCGAGCCGTCTTATGTCCGCTCTGATATTCTCACTCTCCTATGAGGGAACAGTACCCGAAACCATGGACTTTGCTAGTTTTAACTTCAATCCGGCGTTGCACAAACGATACCGAAGCTGGAACCACATTAAGAATGATTTACCGCTCATTATGGTTCTCGTAAAACGAGGTCCTAGAACGAATGCATGAGACGGTATAAAAATACAAGATCATCAACATGGAAACAGAATGACCGACCAAGTCAGATTCTTCAATCTTTCTCTCTTTTACTCTTCCTGAAATTAACATTCGTTTTAATGTAACATCACATTGTGTTTTGGTGTATTTTTTATTGCTCGCCAAACACAAAATGTGAGCTTCGGAATGAGAATTGAATAAATATGAGCACAATGCATTTGGACGTTGAACAATCATGACAGAGTACGACGAAAACTTGCAACTGAATGTGTTTTTCGCAACACTAAAATCCAAGCATACGTCGCTATGGAGGAGTGCAGTCGAAAAAAAGCTGTCGGTGTGTGAATATTTGATTTATTATTAATTTTAATTGAACGATGTTGGATTTGTTTTAGATTTTGGTGCCGCAGCGATCTGCCGTTCCGAAGCCATTGATGGAGGAGATTTTTATGCGCCACTTGCTTGATGCGGAAACTGATCAACCTGGTGTTTTCTGCAACATGCGTGGGGAGGTATCAGAATCTTTCTTGAAACATGAAACGCTTCATTTACTTTACTGTATAAGCTTTTTTATGCTAATTTTTGTATCGATGCACCTGCCTAATTTTATTATTTTAAATTTATTATTTTGTTAGTGCTAAGATGGGATTATCGATCAACTATCTGCTATACGGCAAGTAAATGTCCGTCATGGCTAACATAACACAGAAATGGAAGATGAGTAAAGGGTAATGATATTGTTGTATTGGTGAAATAATTTTGACAGCTTTGACGAAGAATTATCAACATGTTCAGATCGTCTATTATATATTCTTGTGTAATGCGCAGAAGTGTAGCCAGAATCATTTCACCAGTGCAACTGTTGTGCCCTTTATACTGGCATTTTTTCATCAGTAAGGATAAGAGAGAATATTGAAGTGGACCAACACCATTATATAAGGCTCACGATTTTATCATTTATTGTGTGTATGAATCAAGAGTCGATTACGATTCTTGGCGAAAAAATGACGTTTCGATAGGGAAAATGATCTCTTGAGGAGCATTGTATGACAAGAACTTGAACAGGTTTCTGAGAGGGGCGCCCCGACATAGAGTGAGATAACTAGTCTTTTGATACCGTTACAAAATGATCAAACATGTGGTCACAGTAGCGGAAGTGAGAAACTTGCGCCATATTCATGAATTTTGATTTCAGGAGGTGCTGTGCTGCGAGCGTTATTTGACGTTGAGCAGGCAGGGCGATGGCTGCGAGTATGCTTCGGTGAAGATTCTGTTCGAGGAGACATTCGTCACCGACGACGACCAAAGTTACCGGGTGCTCTGTATAAGCGCCCCACTTACTACGCTCAAAAGTAGATTGCATGACGGTCTTGTCCTTATTCAGGCGTTTACTGTATCTCTCCAGGTTCACAAACCTCTATGCATACTCCCTCCGAGGTCACTTCCAGCATTCATCAATCGATGAGCATTTATGCCGATGCCGACTTTGTGCTAGCAACTCTGTTTTCTCACGAAAAGGACTTTCGCTTCGAAAGCAATCTCCAGAACAGCTGCTATCAGTTCAACAAAAGACTGTTGGCGCATGGCGGGCACACTCCGTGGGCGGTTGATACGCTCAAGGTATTGCTTATTTGTTCTTATATTTCAGTTTGTAATACTGCAATATATTTGGTACTGAACACATACTGTCTAGGCAAGTATACAAAAATGGGATGTGTGAACAAATTTTTGCCCTACTTCGAAGAATTTATTCACACGTCCTGTTCTGACGTAGGCATTACAAAACTGACATAATCTGGATAACGTATAAAAGAAAGAATTGATAAAAAGGTGTTGGAAATTGTATCCCAAGCTTCGAGTACAGTGCTTAAACTTTCGATTACGTTCTATGCTTTATATTTCTGTTTAGAGCATGGTTTATAAACAATATGACGATACGTATCGTCTCGTGGTGCGTCGAAGAAAGAGAGTGCGGCGTAGCCGTATGGACGAGGGAGAGCTGAATGCGATTCGTATGGCCACCGAAGTTTGTTCGCATATGCATTGTGACTTTCTTTGAAAGAGTGTGCCATTTGCAGCTATTTTTCTTCAATTTGGTTGGCCCCACGCTGCTGCCGTTGCTGCGCGGTGCTATGTGGGAATCGGAATCGGCGCTGAATCGCAGTCGACTTATGGCGCTGCGACTCGAGCCTCATGAACTTGGCCTTAGATCCGGTCTTTAGTGCGTTTTTCAATTATTCTTTATCGTTTAATTAATGTGATTATATTTTTTATTCTCCAAGTTTTTGCATCAGTTAGCGCAAAAGTGTTGAATCAGGCAAACACCTGGTAAAAGTTCAAAAATCTATTAACTTGTTCTGTACATTGCGCATAGAAATTAATAATCGATTACGAGTTTTGCCAAAACACGGCGTCTTGTGACAGAAAGTGGTGCCTTGAGAAGCTAAACTCGGCGATCTACTCTATATGACTCGCGTCTTACTAATCGAAGAATTTCGATTATAAATCGTTTGTTGCATATAAACGCTTGCAGTGAGAGCATCCCGATTGCGAGAAGAGAATTGTCGGCGTTGAATGAGGCGAAAACACCTCACGGACGGCTAATTTGCTTACGCAAGACTATTCTGGCGCTATCGCCAAGCGACGCAGTCAATCGGTCTCGCTCAAATAGCACAGGTAGGAATTATCGCATTTCCTTTTTCCTTCCCATTTTCATTTCCAATCCCGGAGGTATTAGGGATCGATGTTCGCGCTGTTTGGGCTCAGTGGGGTGTGCTTATTCAGCGAGTAACATTAATCAATCCATTAATGCAAGAGACACAGACCGCTCGGTGAGCGAACAGCAAACCGAGTGGTTGATCAAAAGAATCCTAGTCGATCGCAGTGACTGCACGGTGTAACACACACCATATTCACCCTTAAGATAGTCGTCTGTTGATTTTCTCGTGCGCCAGTTGATATAAAGAAATGCTCTCGGCTTTTGAAGCAGTTTCCATTATTCAATCTAAGATTTCATGTTAAGAAACGAAAAATTCTGACCATACCTTAATAGCAATAATGGCATATTTGTCGTATTCTCACATTATATAACAATGCCATGGGTATTCATGGAGGTCAATCAAGGCATCTTGTCTGTCCGTGATAAATTACTCAATCAACAACTATCGTGAAATATAAATCGTAGCGATATCGATTTCAGGTTCAGATCAGGCAATGTCTTCAGATGACATTTTACCGGCGCTTGTTTACCTCGTTATTCGCAGTTCTTTCGTCAATGATTGGTGCACAAATATATTTTATATGTCTGATTTTTACTATTCGAGGTCAGCTGGCGATGAACTCAGGTGAGATCTTTTTATTTCTTCCGTTTCTATTGACAAACTCTTATTTGCATTTGGAATGCACTCAGCTTGTACATTAATTTTTTTACGACGAAGTTTGAGTTATATTTTATATATTTTATCACTTCCGCTAAGGTGCTCAATTCTTTCCATATGCAAACACATCAAGGGCCGTCATTTATACAAATATTCCAAGACTATGAGCAATCTATAAAATTGCGGGCCTTCTGCTGTATTTATATAATTTTTACCTTAACTTGGACTATTTACAACCCAATTTTTTAAGAAAAATATCTTATTTGGTATGAAAAGTGTCCAGTTTCAAGTGAATATGGCATAATATTGAGATTAAAAAAGATTATTTCTCGCTATAAGTGAACATTCCTCCCAACACTGTTTCAGAATAGGTGTCAAGCTAGGCATTCTTTGTTGTTATTTTTAGGTACTGCTTGGCTTCTTTCGAGGCTGCTTGCGAGCACGTTCGAAGCGGAAACTTGACAGCGAGCAATAGTTTTCTTCGCTGGCCAAGCACTTCGGATGACGCTCAAGTGTCTGCTGCTGATTCGATTATACGCGTATGTTTTCGCTTTTTCCCTTCACTAAGCATTTTATAAGCTCTTTGTCCTTGATGACGTCATTCAGTAGCATGCTCTCTCATTGTTCTCAGTGCCCATTTTTACAATATTAATTTTAGTGTAGAATGTTGAAATATAATTACATTTGTATATTACGCATCTAAATTAGCTTTGTGAAAGTTATACCTTGATTTGCAGCAATTTTCCTACGATTCGGTTGATGAGGAAGTTGTTTCGTTGCGAAAGTATGTGCTCGAGTTGGTCGAGCAAGGAGATGACATCACACTCGCTGAGCTGTTCGAGCAGCGAAGAGCGTTGATCAACGACTCTAAAAACGATAGTGCCATTTCTTCGCCTTCTAAATGTCATCCGCTCTGTCGATGCAAACGTTGTTGCGGCGAGTTGCCGGAAGAGACCGTTACGACGAGCACATTTGACGTCAACTGTGTGATTGCACCGAGGAGTAGGACAGGTATTCTGAAATATATATTTTATACTTTGTCGACCAGTCACTCTCAGTTATCTGAGCGTTGTCCTGTTGACCGTGCTTTTAGCGTTCAGCTTTGCCACCGAAAGATTGAGGGAATTTAGTTTTGTGACAATGCAAAGGCGGTCAGTGGTCAGAGGGTTGTTACTTTCATGCAGTTAAAAAATTTTGAATTTATTCACCTGTCTTTTCATTCGCTCGGTTTCATGTGGCATTTTTGATTCAAAGTCGAACTGAAGAGGTAAGCTATAGAATCGCGTTCAGTTCGACTTTCACTCAAGAACACGATATGAAATCAGCCGATTGTCAATTGCAATTGTTACCGAGACATTTTCTCGATTAGCTCTGCACGTGGCAGCAATGTTGGGGGAGACGAAGGTCGTGAACGCGCTGCTAAGGTGCGACGCGTGCGTGGATGTGGTGGACCAGTTCGGACTGACGCCGTTGCACATGGCTTGCCATGGAGGATCTCAAAGCTGCACGGTAAGTATTGGCAATGGGAGCTATGTAAAGTCGCAATCGATGAAAAATCTCATTTCAGCTGCTCATTCTCCACACGGGAGCCAACCCCATTGCCCTTGATGAACGTGGCGAAACTGCGCTGCACATCGCCGCTAAATTCAACCACGTTGACGTCAGTTTTGCATTGTTTTGACCAAGCTTGCGGTAAATGAATGGGTGTCCACTCTTACATTTAGATAGCACAGCAAAGCAAAACGTAGAAAATGTTGTGAATATTCATGGAAAGTAACTAAATTGTTTTCGATAGGTCGAATTTGTCCGCACGCTTCTTTTCGCATTGATGAAACGCAGTCTTTTTGCGAAAGCTGTGCACGCTCACGGCAAGGGTGCTCATTTTTAAACGGATAGTGCGTTGCCATGTATCACTCTTTGTTAAGCTGCCATATCATTGTTTGAAGGTTCCAAAAACTAAGCCACGCTTTTAGTTGGGGGTCAGTTTGTTACGCACGACTAACTCCGCTGGACAAATATGTTGATGGTAAACCTAATGCAAAAGAGAAAGAGAAAAGAACAAATAAGTCGTTTACTGGAACATATGTAGCCACTCACAGCCCGATTAATGAAGGAGGATTATCTGTTTCAGTGCGCAAAGGCGCTTCTGTTCTTCGATCAGCACGTGAAGAGCTCCTCTGTCAAAGTGAACATGACGGACGATCAGGGAGATACACCTTTGCATTTCGCCGTTCGATATCAGCACGGTTCGCATTGAAGAAATCTTTTTAATGTCACTCTTTCATCCTTATTGCAGTGGACATGGTGCGAGTTTTGCTGGAAAGCAACGCCGATTGCAGAATCAGAAATACTTTTGGTCGCGCGCCCGTCGACCTCTGCAACAACGCGACTATCCGATCGCTTCTGTTCAGCGAAGATCCCAGTCTCGAGTATTTCGTCGTTGACACGAATCAGGTATAGTGGAAATTGTTTATAATAGTAATTGTGGGATCGGTAGATTTTGACCGATATAAGCGATTTACCGTTGTTGACGATTTTTGTACTGTACAAAACACAGGAAGTTGAATATTCGGGATCGTTTAAACGTGACCGCTATAAGCGAATTACAGCTATAAAATATTGTGACTACACCAATGATCGTTTCTGTTATACTGTTAACGGTAATTCTATTTTTTGCAGACACCAGTGAACTCGTCGGTTCCGAGGGGCAGTTTGTCGGTCGCTTCCGATGATGACTTTCAGTCTGTCAAATCGCATCACTCGGACAGTTCGCAAGATGTGAGCCTGTTAATGATCTTTGAAAGAGGTCAGAGATTAAATTCAGGTCTGTCCCTCTTTGAATGCCGACGTCGTGCGGAGATGCAACGACCAAGAAAGCGTCACTCGAGTGGACAAGTTGATTGATGCTGTTGCCGCCGGTCATTTGCGAATGGTATCCGAGTGTATCANATTTCCTTGTGTTTATTTTCTGCGGTGAGTATTACCTTGATTGATGCAGGAGGGTCCACCACCGTTGGACATAAACGAAGTGGGTTCTCAAGGGAGAAATGCGTTGCACACGGCGGCGGACTGCGGCAAGCTGGAGTTGGTCGAGTATTTGATCGACTTTGGCGCCAGCGTCGACGCTGTGGTGCTTGGCACGAAAGAGACGGCCTTGCACATTTGCGCGCGGCGCGGTCACATGCAGGTTAGCAGGCTTTTGGCTCTTTTCCAACTGTTGTTGAACATCAGCACATTCAGCTCATTCGCAACTTGGTCAACCACGCACATGCGAGCATGTCGGCGGTTGACATCGAAGGCGACACCCCCTTGCACTTGGCCAGCGCCGCGGGTCATTACGGCGCCGTTAACGCGCTTTGCGAGGTAGACCTGCTTTTCCTGTGTCACAGTTCAATGGGTGTCGCTATTCAGCTCGGTGCGAATGTTCACGCGACAAATTACCTCGGCGAGACGCCGTTGCACTGCGCGGTCAAAGGCGCCGCCGACGCGGAGACGGTGGAGGCGTTGCTGCGCGTTGGCGCCTCGCCCTTTGCTCTGAACGAAGTTCATATGACGCCCGTCGATCTGGCCAAGGTTAGAGTTGGCCGTGGCCCGATCTTACATCCCGTATACCAAAAACGTTTCCTGATAAATGTAAAATGCAGCAAGGAATTATTAATAAATAACCATTGATTCTTCTTTTAACTTGATTATCGTATCTAATATGCTCTTCTATCAATCGCTTACCAATCAATATATTGCATATTCTTGCAACTTAATGTGATGAATCATAATTAGGCAAGAGAAAGGAGTACAGTGAAACCCGGATAAGTGCAACCCGGATAAGTGCACAACCCGGATAAGTGCAACCCGGATAAGTGCACAACCCGGATAAGTGCACACGTTCTCCATGTCCCGAACTTTTGTACTATGTTTTGTACATGATCTGAACCCGGATAACTGCACATCGGATAAGTGCACAACCCGGATAAGTGCACATGTTTTGCAAACCCCATGTGCAACTTTGGTATGCAATTGTACCCGGATAAGTGCACAAGGGCGTGACCCCACCCAAATGTCACTGAAAAATGTGCGCATATGATGTAAAGTGCATCAAACAATGCCTACGTTAATCAAAACGCCTTTCAACCTTGTTTATCTTGAAGCTGTGTATAATGGCAAGAAGTGTTTTCTATACCATTTCCACTTTACCAGGGACGCTTTCAATGTCAATATAGACGTTTTTCTAGTCGGATTTATACGAAAAATGTCTTTTTTGAAGTGGAAAATGTTATCTTTGCTTTGGAAAGTGTCTTTATTAAGTGGGAATACTATAGAACTAATCACATATGCTCATTTCAAGGATTTGAGCAAAAATCGGGTCAGGAACTATGCACTTAGGCAAAACCCGGATAACTGCACAACCCGGATAAGTGCACAAAATTCTCTTGCCGCATCGATGTGCACTTATCCGGGTTTCCCTGTATTAAAAAGAATCGCTGCACTTAAAATTGAGGAAGTATTACGATAGGTGGTGGGGTGTAAGTTCCGGGCACAGAAAATGGCGAAGGCGCTTAATTTTAATCCTATTTTCAGACATCTTCCATCCGCGACCTACTCGAATCAGCTCATGGCTGATTTCAGTTTGATTATTTTGTGCTAATTTATCCATGATGCTATTGTTGACCAAATTTTGTGTATCTTTGTTGAAGTCGTGAACATCGTGGCTGTGCCATATTCTATGATCCTGATTCAGACATTTATGTATCCATGATATTTATGGACTGTTATAAACAAAATACTCGTGATATGATAATGGAGCGATGCTGCTTCAGTTGCTTAGACTGCAGAATTTTAACTCAATTATCAATTCTCCCTCTTTTCTCACATACGAAGAATATCCGGTAGCTATCATCGCAGCGCACGTTACAAACATTCCAAACTCGAGCAAAGATTAATAAAATATCTCAAATCGTAAGTCGAGCGCGCTAGCATTCAGTCTTGATCCTGTTTACTTTCTTCAACTATTCGCTTGAAGGGAAATGAAATATCGGTTAAAGCAGATTTAAGGCAGGTGCGAGGAGGATACAGAAATAATTGAAAAAGGGTTAAACAATTTATAAGACGAATGAGTATTCAGTTTTGCCACCGCATCTCATGGTCTGTAATGCCTGTGTATTACTGATCTTAGTGGGTGACGTTGAGGTCTATTTAAAAGAGGCAATGCGGCATCACCAAAATCGACTCACAAAAATATTAAACTATATCTCTGATACAAGGCCTATCAATAATATCTTCTGGTCTGAACTTATCCACGTATTCTTGTACGCAACTTGTACACTTGTGCATTATTTAATGCTATAAATTGCAGCTTTACTCGGCTATGAGTGAATTTTTTCGAATAGAAAGGCATCTTTTTATGTAGGTTTTGTTAATGTGCTATATGCTTCGCATATATTCCATACGAATAGTTTTAAACTTTATTCAGCAACCAGATGGATGGTAACAACAATTAGGCCTAATCAAATGACATTTTAGGCGATCACAGAAGCAATCAGCGGAGATGGATGGCGAGGACGAGACTGGCGAGACTTAATATCGCCCATATTCGAAACTAAAAGAAGAATTTTTAATTAAGCGCAGAGCGAGACCATCTCTTAATGTTGAATGTACTTTCGGTGATGAAGAGATGGTACTTTCAACGATACAATAAACAGTCAATAATAACTAATGAAGAAAAAGATTATAGTTTTGACTGAGCGTGGATATGCAAACTTTTACCTTATCCTTTATCTTTGTCTTTTAATGAGCAAGAATGTTCGCGTCTTCGATGGACTGCAATTCCAGCTTGCACGGAATAAGGCATTTGGAATTTGATAGTACTCTTTAGCTGTTTAGCGATATCCGTGCTGACGTATCTTGCACCAGCAGCTAACCCCGGCACTCCACGGTGCAATACAAAACATAGTACCCTATGTTTTGTATTGCACCCTGGAGTGCCCAAGC
>NIUQ01003361.1:0-17907 GCA_002796945.1 Plectus sambesii
CCATAGCACCGCAAAGAGATGAACACTTACAAGATGCATCAATTTCAGCGTCAACTCGATCGGAAGACTCGCATTCGTTGCTTTTATTGAGCCACTATTGGTCGCCATCTCTCACATCTCGACTACTGAAGGCGTCCTTGACTGCCGACAATCATTTAAAACTGCCATATGCTCCTTGGTTGAGTTGGACGCTGTTCTGGAAACGAAGCTGCTGCCCACCTTGGAAGCTCATCTTGCAGCAAAGATGGAATCGTCATTTGCTGAATTAGCTTTGATGGTAGAAGAAAACGTACCCCTTCCTCGTCCACCACCTTACGTACTTCAACAAACTGACACATTTGACTCGTCGAAAGAAACGGTCATTTTCTTGCAAATTCACTGCCTATTGGAGGTCTACTTGATGGCGCTATCGGAAACGAATCGCTTGGAAATGGAGTTGGGTATTTTGCTGTCCGAATTGATATGCATCAGTCGTGGAGTGTGCGTGGTGAGTACTCGTTTTTAAAAATTATCGTTTTAAAATAATTTCATTAGACACTAAAACGAATTACACATAATTTTTCGCAAGGCGTCATCAACAGATAAATGATGAGGATTGCGCTCATGGTGAACATGCGGCAAGCGTGAAATATTAATAGTAAACGAAACGAGATATAGACGGACAACGTTAAATTTGGTTAAATATCGCAAATTAGTAGCTTTATCCTCGACATTGGTCGGATGCATTATTATAACTACCAGCCCTACCACGCATCCACTTACAGCGACTACAATCGATGCTGTCAAAGCAAAAGATTCGACTATCTAACTTTAAACCTAAAGGAAAAATGCATGTTCGCTTGTTCTTCCTCATAAGCGACTGCAACAATAAAACAGTAACCTCTTTGGAATTTATCTTACTCAAAAGTATACGATGTTGCCACTATTAAGGTGTTTGTGGTTAGGGTAATTTTAAGGTGTTTTAACTCAATTAGCGGTCGCTTCAGACTGATATAAGTTTCGCCCGCAACCCTCCACTCGCTAAGATATGTTCAGTTCTAAGCCTGAGACCAAGGGTACTAGTTGTTCATGCTTTTGTAGCTATACAATTTTTGACATATTGCAGACAAATGACCAATATGATACGGTGCTTTCGCAACTTTTGGAATACTGCTCTATCAACGATCTTCCTATCATCGAAAAAGATGCTCTACTGTCTTCAGTATTTGCTCGTGTGCTAGTTGTTGTACTCTTAATCGTTCATCGTGATCACTTCTCTCTGCTGGAACGCAAAAATCTGGTGAGTTTTAATTGTCCATTTAAGAGAAGCGGGATTGAAGGCAACGGAGTAGTGGAGAATAGCGGATGTTTGCACATTCCTATAAAAATTTGACGCACGAGCAAAAAATGGCAAAATGTTTTCGGCTGCTTAATAGAACAAAAAATTGTAGCAAAATACCACATATTATGAGTTTCCGTGTTTGTGATCATGCGTGACAACTCCTCTTGTGTTGCCCCAAAGCCGGGACTGGTAAAGCAGTATTGCTGATGCGCCAGGGAATCGATCAAGTTTTGTTCAAAAGAAGTATGCATCCTGAAACTTCTTCTGCTTCCAGCCCTTCACGCAGCCTTGAACTCATTTAACTGCTCAGTATCCAATTAGTCTCGACTCCCCTACTCACATTTTGGAGTATAAATCTTCGCGCGACAGTTATCGCCGTCCATAGTAGCAAAATCAGTCTATTTCAGTCGAACATCGGTAACAGTGCGATTCCATATAAGGCTCTGTTGCCGGATGATAGCAGCAATCTTCCACCACTCGGCCGCTGGCTTAGTGTCGCGCAGCCTGCCGATATATCTGAATTACTGCTATTTTCTCGCATCATTCAAGAGAAATTCGGCTCGCCCAACGACTTCCCGCCGCTAACCGATGAAAACATTCCTTTTTGGCGTGCTGCCTGCTACAATCAAGAAACAAAGATTCCGAAAGAACAAACCGACTATCCATCATTGGGATGGAACCCAAGTTATTTTGCGGATGAAGACTTAGGGCACAAAATGAACTACATTGCGACAAAGTGGACTGCTCCGCAAAACATAGGAAGACAAAATTTGCTTCAGATGAGGCTGAAACTGATACCCGAAGATATAGCAAAGATGCCGAATAAGACTCGAGGCAACAATTCAGAGCAAGTAAATTTTCAACTCGAATCACCAATATCAAGAAGCTCCACTCAGAGCTCAGAAGAGTACTCATACAATAGTTTACCGCATCCCCATGGCACTTCAAAGAACTTCTTAATTGGCATGGGGAAAAAGAAAAATATGCCGAATTATTCATATCCAGCGAAGGGAAACCAACACAATCCACCTCACAGCGCTTCAACGACTTCGAATTCCGTATCACCGAGTCGCTCTCACCAACTCGCACTTTTCCCTGCCGATGATAAGCTGGGCGATGACCAATTTTCCATTGATTCCTTGAAATCGCCCAGCAGACCAGTAATGGAAAGACTCGATTTGCTTCTAACCCCAACACCAAGAAAAGAATCGAAGATGAAAGACTGGTACACCTATTCGTGGATGAAGCTATATCCACTCATCAACCAACTTCAGTCAGTTAAAGATAGAGGACTTCCAATCCCTCTGCTAACGCTTCCTACTGATTCAAAAGTTGGAAACCGCCCGCAGCCTGAGAGTTCAAGGTCAGCACATGGCGCCATGTCCTTGGCTGAATTGAATTCGCCGCCAACTTCAGTACGGGGCGGAAGCAGTTCAGCGTCCAACTTGAATTTATTGCTAGACACAAGTCCAAAGCCGAAATCCCACCTTCCAGTTCCAGCGGAATCAAATTTGAAAGATGCTTTGAGCAGCGCGCGACTACGCCGAAATGTACTGCGTGGCGCTGGTACCTCGCTGGAAAGCGGTGCTGCAGGCGACGATAGGCCGTTCTTTCAGCATGTCCAGGTGATGTCTGAGAATCGTCTGCGTTCGATACTGACCCATTTTTGACCTCGAAAGCCGCTTCGTAGCATTCATATTCAGCATGGTGGACGGGGGTGGGACGGGTGGAAGATATCGCAATGTGTAAAATGATTACGGCAACCTTATCTGGTAGGTGTAGTCGCGTGACTCGAAAAATCTTTGCTATGGGTAATTTACTTTGTGGGGTATTTGTTAATGCAGCGGGTTATTGCTGGGACAACTCCATTGTAAGGCGATTAGGGTCGCCAGCCAGCCTGACACTGACTATTCATTACCACATCATTCAATCTTGATTTAACTGTATCTTTCATCTTCAGCTGTGTTTCTTTGTTTATCTTTATCACTTTTTGTCAACGCTTATAAACAGCACGTGCCGATTTGATAAAACCACTATACTCACATTTGGAAAAGAACGCATAAACACTAAAAGAATAATGTTGGTTGGCATATTGTCAGGGAAGAGTTGTCTTCGTACGCGTACACATTTAACCGAAATTTTTTACTTGATCAGCGAGTTGGCCACAATTTTTAGAGCAGCCTTTTTGATTGTCTGCAGATGAAATGAATAAATTCTGATCGAGTTCTGTACTGGAGATTATCAAACTTTTTTGCATTAATAACAGAAAAGTAAGGTTCATTGAATTAAATGATTATGCTTATAGGCCAGTTGTGGTGAGAGAGGGAGCAGTGCATATGCGCAGTCCCCTCAGGTCAATTGTGCGTTCCTTTTTAGATTTCATATGGAGTATATTGCAGGTCTCAGACGTCTCTGACAGCCGCCTACTTCAGACTGTTGCAGAGCTCTTTAAATGAGCATTTGTCGTTATTCAAGCCCGCCCATCGTTTCAGCTGAAATAGATTTTCTTCGGAGTCTGCTGTTTTTCGAACTATAACGCCCACGCGATGCCCCTCGGATATCTGAGATACTGTATCGACGGGAAATGTTGTCCGGAAGGACAGCGCAGGCGGTCTCAAATTCGTAAACTACTTTAGACGCCACCTTGCGTCACGCTTTTTGGTCTCGCAGGCGTGTGAGAAACGGAGTAACGATATCAACGCATAAATTGGTGTCAATAGTTAGTATTTCCCGAAGTTACGTAGATTACCGGTTTGTACCGCATGATACTACGGTACATTTTGCGTGCCCCTTTCTGCTGCTACGAATAAACTAGAAATGCGCACGAACTTGCACTGATCTTCGAGATGCGATCATAACCTCTCGTTTTTCGCACCGGCCAAACAACTGGTCTGGCCAGAACAACAAGGTACACACGCACTCGTCACTGGCTGTTACAAAGCACTAACGCCCAGATATGCAGTGTAACTCGTCGTGCCTGGTGGCTCAAGCACGTGCAGAGCATTGTGATATTTCATGTGCTACCTGATGACGATAGTTTGTGTTTGTGACAATAGTTTGTGCTACTTGATGACAAGAGTTTAGGTTTTAAATAAGTGAAACACTGTACCCTGCAAAGTTGACTTAATGTTATGATGCTCCGACAGTTTGGCGTAGACTTCGAATTAGTTCGAGATTCGCAAGACTACTACGGTACAATGCAACCAGAAAATCTATTTTTGATCAATAGAGACTATGAATTTTACAGTACAAAAAGTCTTCAGTTCTTTTTACGTTATGACAGTTTCACTGGCCGATCAGAAATGACGGCAAATTTGCAGCCTCCCAAATAACTCGACTGCAAATATTGACTTACAATACTAAAAAATGACTCTAAGAGCCTTAAAATACTCTAAGCAAATGAAAAGATATAAGTTGATGCATTCTTGCGCAGTGCGACGCCCCTTACAAAAAATATCTTTATGCGAAATGAAACCTCATCTCATCCGCCTTATTCATTTGCAAAATTACATGGCTCGTTCAAAAAGTGCAATAGAAAACATTTCTAATATGAGATCTCCTCCTGGGATATGTTTCATGGAATTGTCGAGTATTGCTAATTGGAAACTGAATCCCAGTTTGACCGGAGTAGCAATTTCGCTTGCGATAATGCTGTGTCAACTACGCCCAATTGATTCTCAGCTCTTAACAGTCTTATGAAATGGACCCCTGGCCACTTCCGTATGATACTCCTTCGCAACTTGGTGACGCAGCTTGGCGTAACTTATTGACTGCAAACTGTATGACCACATTGTATTTACATCCTATCATGCGCTTTTGTGTACAAGTTCTTTGAGCAATAAAGTACAGAAAGGGCGATATCTCAGACAACGAATGATGTGTGCACCGGAGAAATGTCCTCCGGTCTCATAAGGCATCAGAGTCCAGACATGATCGACGTCCTTTTTCCTCCCGGGTTGAACTGGTTCGAAGTTCGGACCGGAGTGTGGGTGTAGACATAACTGTCTGCGCGGGTGCCAGCGACAAATAACAACAATTTCCAGAGATACGCCCTGCCTGCTCACGCTAGTCGCTGCGAGTGACCTTGTTTTCTGCTTTTTTCCATATTTAAAATAGGTATTTTCGGTTTATTCAAAGTTATTTATGCTTATGATTGTGACGTCATGTGTGAGTCGATTTCAACAGGTTGTGTTTGCGGGCATGAAATCAGATAAAGATTGAAAACGAGGAATGTAATACTGGTCCGTTAGGCATTTCGATTGCAACTCATTTGCACACGCTTTTATGAAACATTTAATATCTCAGTGATCAGATCAACAAATCTGGAGGTCCGGTCTTTGATTTGCATTTATCTTCTCTTGTTATAAATTTCGACTAAGACGATGAATTGTCTTGCTTACAGTTGTGCCCTCAAGAAAAAAAAATTTCTAGGCGGTCAGTCTCATATTGTCATGGCTGAGATAGGGATGGGATCTAATAGTAGGAAAGTATCCTATGATAATCGGCGATGCGGTCAGTTATTCAATATGACATTCATGACGGAACGTGTGGTGCGTCAACTACCAATTCATGTCGCAAAACAGGGTTGGTCATCGCGAGGGCAGCGGTTCATTACGCACTGATTCTCGACCCGATTTTTAGCTACTAAATCAAATAAACTCTAAATGTGATTTCGCTGAACAGCATAAGTGAAATATTAGGAAATGAATGCACCCCTGAGTTTGTACTTGCCACAGTGAAACGGAGACTAAATATCGAAAAATGGCCCTGCCGCAGCATTCAGCCCAGATTCGATCAAACCCAGGATCAGACCGTGGTCGCCTGCATCGAAAGCCATAGATGGCCTGCAGCAAAAAGCTTCTTGAACTGGTACAAGTGAAAAAGGGAAGGAATGCCGTTTCGATTGACGCTAAGGTTTGCTTGGGTCAAAACTGGTCATTTAATGTTGACTGAAAAGACCATTTTGGCGAGAAGACTGCTCGTATTAACAGCTATCCGTTCTCAAATAAAACTATACTACATTTTTTGTTTATCCGATGCACAGCATGTGAGACAAGGCGGGGGAGGAATAATGCGATGGCTGTCGTAGTACACTACAACGGTTAAGGGCCGATCGAAGATCTCGCATAAACTTTAAAACAACGACTCTTCCAGAGATGCGGTTGAATGATTGCACGGTAGGACAGCGAGACGGGTGCGCGGGTGGCTGATGACCGAGGCGAACTAGTTACTACTACTCCACCTTCTATGCAGTTGGCACAGTGTCTACAGCGCCACATACTCAGTGATCATCGTGCAACGCGTTTATGCGTAAAACAGTTCACTCCCATCTTGATTTTCCCCGGACCAACCTCCTCCGTCACTGTGATCAACTTTTCGCGCAAAAAATACGATTTTGCACGTCATTGTACCTCTCTTATATATCCTGTTAGCGCGTTAACTCGTTTTATATACATGTATTTATATTTTGTACCTTTTATACTCGCGGTTTCTCTAGCGGACGATGAAAAGCATGACTAAATCAGGCCAGTGCTCCAAGAATCTACATTGCAGTATGGTATAATTTACCTGCATGTCAAACTTTAGGATACGTTTAGACTACAATGAGTTATTGAGTTTTTGCGACGGCAAATGAGGTTTTTTTTTAGCAAAATATGACATTCTGCAGAATAATTCTCTTCCTCGCGGAAAAATTGCAAATATTGGGTGAAACGTTGAGAAACCAGAACCTGTATTCAGCGCGAATTAAATTGTACTAAAATTTGTTGGAGGATCTTAGAGGGCTTCCTTGTCTGGTCTTCGCATCAGTTTGAAGTAACTGGAGACCCCTCATTTTCGCGAATGGGAAAAAATCTGAGAGATTTTCATTCCAGCTTCTCACACGCGCTCTTTGAATGGAGGTTATGTCGATTAATTTTTCGATAAATTGGTGAAATAAAGTCCACTAATTTTCATCTCTTAGCTCACATGGTTCAGTTCATCATGCTAAAAGTTAAAAACAAAGAGCCTGTGTTATTAGACCGTTCTGGTCAGCATAAATTAGGCGCTAGCTATTTTATTGTTAATGGAGTTTTCATGCTTCAGCCAATCCTCGGTGCGATTATTCCATAGGTGGGCAATGAGGATTGTCAGACGCCTGACAACTCTCTCCCCTCCAAGAAACCTTTGTAGTCTATAAAGCAATCCGGTTACGGTAAACCTCTCCTACTAGACAGCTATTTCCATCTTTTATGTCGATGCTTCCAAATACGAATTGCTTCTTAAAGCTATCAGTGCTGCTCCGTCATCTTCCGCTAAGATCAAACGATCTGCTGTGTAACAATGCCACCAGTTGCGCGAAATGGTAGTGTTTTTAAAAACAACATTATTCATATTATTTATTAACCCAGGACAATACCATTTAAGGCGCTCATTCAAGAACTCTGTTTCATCTCAGAATTTTTGTCTGTGAAAGAGAACGACATATTCCTTTGAAGATTTCAAATCCAAAGCTTTGATAATTTGCAGGCGAAGTACATCTACGCCAACCGTCACCCATTGAGCCGAACATTCGAGTCACGGGAAATCATCAATAATTACAAACTAATCGGCACAGGGCCAAATTCCTTCACAATTTTAATACACTGAACAACCAGCAGTAAGACACTTGCGCGACGCACCAGCGTGTTAAAGAAGCACAATTGCATGCATGCTGATCGCAGAGGTTGGTAGCCATGCAAACATTCACAAGTTGTCAATTCACCCTTTTTACGAGCACAGACAGAATCACCAGATAATTACAAAAATTTGGAGAGATGAATAACAATATCATTTGCGAACAATGTGTCGACCCTTTTTGAACGAAACAGATATCGATAGGGGGGAAAGCACTCCTTTGGATCGCTAAGACCTATAGCCGGTTCAAATTCATCGATACACACAATCCTTTCAACTTATCCACTAATGGATGTAGTTATAATTAGCGACGCCGCAAAAATACTTAATATTAATTTCAATAGGTGCGCTTCTTTGTCTCTTAATTCTGATAACAGTTGACGGACGCCTATATGTTTGGGTAGTAAAATTTGTGGTCGAGACATTGTAAACAACTTCGGCAATAACGTAGTCTTGGCAGGAGAAAGCCGGTATTGAAGAAGACTGATCATGAGAGACAGGAGTCTAGGCGGGTCTCCGTATCTCTACTGCCCAATACGGCAGCCTTTAGTCGGTCAATCTCCTCCTGCATCTTTTCGACGGTGTCTTTCAGTTCTTTATTTTTCTCCTCCAATTCCTGCAGTTCACCGTCTGCTACCTCCTTGGCGTGGCGCTGTCGCTTCCTGTACCTGAAAGTACCGGGTTTTTCCGAGTATAAGCCCCCCCAAATATAAGCCCCTCTGGGCTTATATTCGGTTTGACTTTCCATGTATAAGCCCCGGGGCTTATACTTGGAGCCGAAAAAAGATCACCATGAATGCGTGAAGTGAAATTATTTCAAATGAATTTTACGTGTAAATACCGCATTCTCTAATAGAATTTGCAAAAATCATATAGATCTNTCCAAGTATAAGCCCATGGGCTTATACTTGGGGACAAGGTGGAGCCGCGAAAAGTGCCAATTCTTATTACAAGCCCCGGGGCTTATACTCGGAAAAACCCGGTACCAACATTGCCACTTTCCTTTACTTTGACAGCGAATAAACGGCTAGAATGGCTCCTATTTTCCTACACAATACTTTCATTTTCAAACATTCCACAAAAATTATTTATCGTCCAGTTCACTGGCGGAAGGTGAGCAATTATGATTTCGAGGGTTGTTTTGAGTCTAGTAAGGCTTACCACTGAGCCGACGCTCGATACGCCCGCCTCCATTGCCTTTCGCACTTATCCAATGCTCACCGCTATCGTAGATGGAGTAGGGTTGGAAGTTGCAAGTACGAAATTTCAAAAGTTAAAAGGAAGAGTATCAAAAAATGTTGATTAAAATCTAAATTTTCGTCTAATCTTTACCTAAAATTTCGGGCAATCAGTCAAATGTGATGGGGCATGAGAAGGTTCGCCCCCAAGCTTACGCTTATTTACATTCCCAGTTGTGTTGAAATGGTAAATAATCAGAAGAAAAAAATACCTAGCAGCAGCCTCGTTGTTCTGCTGGCGCTTTCTCTGAAGAATGAGTTCGGGTGATTCGGACAAGTCATTCGCGTTGCCATCGACTGCTTTCTGCGGCATTCCTCCTAGGACGCCCGATTCGCGCACAGCAGTAACAACCAGCTTGACGAAGTCCTCGATCGACACAGTCGCGCCGCCGGGCACCGATGGAGGCGGCGTCAGCACCGCCTCCGCCTCGCGCTTCGTCTTCTCGCAATGGCAGTGCTGGCAGAGCTGCGGACTCTGCGGCGAGCTGTACTCGCTGCCTAAAAAATGGAAAATTATTGTATTTTCTCGATTTAGGCTTGCTGAGTCATAGGCGGTCTCTTATTTTCAGAGCACATTTCGCAAAGTTTACGACCCTGAGCGGCGTAGACGCCGCAAAAAATTGCTACGAAGAGCGCGATCAAGGTTGAAAGTAGAAATGGACGCAGGGTTTGAGGGTCAATGAACTTTCCTAAACTACGCTTTAACTCCCTATTTGAGGCGTTTTGCATACCATTTGGACTGTGCTGTCTTTCAATTTCGGCGCATTCGCAGACGATTTCGCGATAAATGTCGAGCTCGGTGCGTTCCAGCGGCAGCGGCGTAACGACAATGTCATCGGGAATGATGGCGTCGCCGGCGACGTACGTGTCGGTCAAGGTGACGGACGACGGCGCTAAGAAAGTTGCCGTTTGCTGCGGTTGTAAGTGTTGAAGCAGCGGAAGCGCATTCGTCGAAGCCGCATTTCGAACTGCAACAAAACTGTTCAGTGTTACCGTATACGACAAAATATCCACATGCAGTCAATATTAAAGCATATGTTTCAACTCGTTCAACATGTAGGAAAACGGCTTTTCGTAAAAATACTGAATTACAAATTGGCGGGATTATAGGGGATTTTGCGAGATGTCTCCGAAATGAGCTTCTTTTACGAAATTTAATCGAAGCCGGGCTCGCGACCAACCGCCAAATAACTGGCGGGAAAAGGTGGAGCAGGAGGAAATCCGAGTACGTTGTCAATAAGGTGGCCTTTCCTCTTCTTTTTGACTGAAAGCTGGAGCGTGTCGGCGGTAACTGAAGGTGATCGCCCTCCCTACTCGCACGTACGCCTGAGAATTTGCGTGAGAGCGCCCAAAAGACGCCCATATTAAATGACGTCATCTGATCAATGCGCGCTCGTGAAAACTCCAAAACAGTGTGTCAGCTGTGCACAGCGACGCTTACACTGCGTTAACATAACATGCAGAATAGGTAAACGCTTGCTGGGCAAAACGAATTCCCGTATCAGGGAAAACAATTGGATTCTATGCAGTTCATTGTTGAGGCGACTATTTGGAAGTGCTACACGTTCAGTTTATAGCACCATAATTCTGGCTGTTGCAAATTAATCAAAGTCGCTTACAGTTCGGCTGGTAAGTCGCTCCCTGGTTGTTAGCTGGCGGTCCACGACTAGAGGGTTGCAAAGGCGCGATCTTCTTGCAGCCTTTGTAGCTCAAGAGGGTGTTGAAGAAGGAACGGCGCATGAAATCATCGGCATCGTAGGGTCCAGCCATGGCCGCTGGACGCTGCCGCTAAAACTGATTGCCTCAATTCTGAAATTAATTTTGGTGTCAGTTTATGTCCGCTAACAATTGTTCAGAGATTGCTATTTTAACGCTTTCTTCCGCAACATTAACACGATCGCATCTTGAGCTGAAAGATAGAACCGCCGCGTTCAATTGTGACGTTCTGTTACACTTAATTTCCATTCATTCATTCCTTGTTTGGGAAACATTTTGTTTTTTGGCGCCAAAGCTGTAAGAAGGACCTAAGAAGGAGTCGTTGACACTAAACTACGGTGCTACCCCCAAATCGTCAGTAGCGGTCAAAGAAAATCGTTTATTTTCATTCCAAATTAATCGTATACATAAGCTTTTGAGGTATAGGAAGTTTAAGCCAAAGAAACAGACTAAAAGAATCAATGGCGCTCATTCGATTTCGCCTTCTCATATCTCCAATCTCAGGTGCACAATGTTTAGTGAAAGACAAGGAAACAACAGTCCAAGTCTAACCCTTGGCCAAGCCTAAGCCCGTCTAAGCATGAGGAGTAACCATCAGTAAAGATTTAGGAAAATTTTCATCGCCACTCCGTCTTTTCTGGTGCGGCTGTCCTGCGCGCGCGTCACCCAACTCTCTAATCGAGGCGGGCAGTCGTCGGGCGCGGGAGGAAACGCGCTGCGCGTTGGTCTCTGAGTAAGAGACCGTTTCGTATGTCGACGTGATCGCCCGCCGGTCGTACCGCCACCCGTCACCTGATAGCAATGGCCTGCGTTCCTCTCGTCGCTGCGCTTCATGACTTCTGCTGCACGTTTTATCTGCACTGCATGCAGCCCTGTGATCAAAGTCCAAACTGATCTCTAATCCGCGATGACGCGCTTTATGTTTTGGTGCTACAGACACTGCGTATGGTACTCCGTACTGCCTTCTTTCTTCTCCACACTTTGCTTAAAAAAGTCTCTTGTACCTTTTCTAGTGTTTTTATGCAGAGTAATAAGAGTCAATAGAATGATAATGACGTCACGTTATTTTTTCGTAACAACAATTACTACCGTATCCACCGTGCATCGTCCTTTGGAGTCTTTCGCATAAAGTATGCAAAGCCTAGGGGCTAGAGTGAGCGGTTTACGCCAGAGCCGTATCATTTAAGTGCTCCTGCATGTAAATAAAAATATTCGAAAATTGTGCACTTTAAATAACGAGCATACTCTTTCGACGCTAAACTCGTTAACATGAGCCACTTGTGCGTTTGTTGGAATTACCGTCGTATGCTCTGAGCGCCGTTCTTTGTCTGATTTAGTGCTGATGTCGTATTCAAATGCAACATACTTATTAAAATCTGCATATTGAAGGGTCATTTTCTTTGCTGTTATCCTTTACTTTGATTGTCTTTCATTCTTTGTCTTCCATGCTCGCCTAATACATCACCAAAATTTAATTAAGCAATCTCTGTGAATTTTAGCGTTAAGCTCAGTTTCTGGATGAGAGATAGTTCCCCTGCGCGCATTACCAACAATCACGAATGAAACTGCATTCGGTGGTGAACGCCCGCCTTCGTCTGGAGGGCGGGATCGAAATACCTTAACAATCCAAACTCCAAATCCAATATTATTTACCACTGGGTAAGGAGATGTAATTCCGACGAAATCGCTCGAATGGCAGTCTTCTTTGAGAGTTTTTGCCCACTACCTTTGCGATTTGAGCGCATCAAAAATACGCGTCCTTTTCATTCCGTAAAGTGATCGGAATTTAAGTTGAACACTTCGTGAGACTTGCGTCTTCTTTCCTGTTTCACCTTTTTTCTTGCTCACAGATAAGAGTATGCGCGACATGGATCATCTGGTATAGAGATATCATTTAAAATGTACAATGCAAAGTATAGCGAACGTCAGTGACAGTATACTTTATTGCCTTTTCAAAAGCGGCGCTAGAAAACGAAACAATTTATGTGCAGAGCAATGACTAAATGCATTTGATGTTTTTCATCCGTTTGACGAAGGCGTTTTACTGACTGTAGATAAGGAGAGGTTTTTTCGGGCGCAACACCTTTGGATGGCAGGTAAATTTGAAGGATGGGGTATTTTTTGCCGATGATCAGTAGCTCTAACTAGGATTGCGAAAGGGACCGAGTCCTAAGTTGTTATAATATACAATTTAGGCCAAACAGTAGTGATTGGTAGAATATATTCAAATTTGGTCGTTAAAAACGTATGAAAATTCATTCAAGTAAGTTACATGAAAGTTTGCTAATAGAGCCAGTAAAAGAGTTAGGAAGTGAGCAATAGTTGAAATGGTTGAGAAAATGAAACGTCGGTAAAGAATGAAAGTGCCATTCAAGTCAAGAGTGTACTGAGATAGAGCTAACTACCGTGCTCCATAATCGGCGGTAGACTAATGACCGCTGCCTCTAAAGTTGTTTGTCACAGCACTGATGGACTGCTGTTGCCGATCGTTTGCATCATTCTGGGTACTGTGATCGAATCCTATCGTAATTTGAAGAAGCGAATGGTAGACACAAGCATCAAACTCTAACATCAAACAACAATGAATCAGCGACCGAAATGCTCTTTGAACTGTGCAAATACTCAATGACGACGTCTGGTTAACCGTAGTTGCACTTTTCCTTCTTTCTTATTTGTCTCATTGTTTACTGAACGACGGTCAGAGTCCGAAGCCGCCTTGCCGACGTGCTTCTCGACTGTTGATGATCGCTGATAAAACGCTGCATGAACACGTTATATGATCGGATGATCAAATAGTAAAGTGAAATATTTCTTCAACTTAGACACCGCTTGCGCAATGCTGATAATTTACGGGAGCTACTGGTGCAAGTTGTACAGCGCGCAAGCTTGACTAAGTGAAGAGGGGCCGTCATCGACAAATGGACGATGTATTTGCGCCTTATTCCTGTAATATAAGAAACGTATGCAATGTACAGTACATAACTGCTTTACCACCGAGCGATCTAGCTCGCATATTTCGGCTTATCCTTCGTTCACGGCAAAAGCATTTCGAATGTGCGTGCCACGTCATACTATGTCGTAGCGTAGCGTAACTTGTCTGTGAAAACAATAGTTTGTAAAGAATGCAAACAGCAGCCTCGCTGCTACTCTCATATTTCCGAGCGTTTGACAGCAGTGCGGCAATAGGTATGTAACGGACTACGGACGGTATGCTCACTGACTATTTGCATAGTTCCCTTCGTATCTTTCCTCAACCAGTTCGTGTGGGTGCCCTATGTAAACCACGTTTCATATAGACGCAAGCGGATGGCTCTTTAATGCATTCTCAGCGTCCTCAAGGTAGTCCTGTAACCGTGTGAACGCTGTTCAAACTGAATGTTCAGTTTGACCATCTCCTTTTTAACCTTTCTTGCATTTTGTGTAATTCTGCCTCAAGCTTATCTAGAAGATGTGAAAAAGCAGCTGAACTCTGCAAAAGGTAAATATGATTCATCCATGATGTTAAAGGATTGTTGCAGCGTCGGTAACTTGCGAACGGAGAACTTTTGGCGAACCCAACTTAATCCGATACAATACGATTGAGGTTGCTTTAACCATATCGCATACTTTTCTGTAAATAAATCAAATCGAAAGGAACCGGCAGGTGTTTTTAATTGCTTAACGTTGCTAACTATGTTGCCGAAAAGCTTATTCATTCATATATGATCGTTTCACGATCTCTTTAGATTAATGCGGTTAGTGGCAGTGCATTAATTTATGTTTATTTTAGTTTCAGGTGCTGAAAAGATCAACATTAATACTAACAGAGAAAAAAGAGCAACTGGTGATAAAATAGATTCATTTTCTAGCGTTACTTATCCTTTGGGCGTTGTTATTGGTCATTCGGGCATTTTATCTGCTGCAGTAACAGTGTTTCAGATCTACTTAATTCAGTTTGTTATTTGCGTTATTTTGATCACAGTCATATGCGCTCCGTTTTGCTGTCATGCGAGACGAACTGACAACGTTGAATATGAAAAAGTTTGTACACAACCAGAATTTGTGTAAAATAATCTATATAGTGGTATGTTGTTTGTCAGGAACTGATTGCTGTAACAGAAATTCTATAAAACTTTGAAAAGACAAAAGAATAAATATCCAGCAGCGAATTAAAAAAGCGCGTAGTTTTAGGATGTTTTATATTTAAGTATGTGTTATGGTCTAAATTTTTAAGCGCATTAGCTATTTAAGATGTATGAGAGGTTGATTTTTGTCGAAAAGCTCTTGCGCAGCTACCTCTTACAATCTTTCTTTTCTCACAAGTTTAGCTGTGCGCTAAAGAATAAAATGAAGCGCAGTTCAGTAAGTATTACACTAATGGAAATCTTTAATTCAATTGGTTGATATTGTTATATTCCAACAATTAAAATGTTTCAGCACCCTTAATCTTTTCGGAAAAGGTCCGGGTGAAAATCATTAAGTCCATTCCAAGCAGAATTAAAGAAAAGACAATAGAGCCTATATTTTCGATACTAATTTCAATGCCACAGATGGTCGGGTTTTACCACAGACACACGGATGGTACTCTATGCTGTACCAAGCCATACAATGCTTTCCATCAATAAGAGATCACTAACATACACGTCCAATTTGAGAATCACGTAGGAATTTTTTTCCAACATCTACGTAAAGTCGACATTTAACAATTAGTCAACTGGATAACCGAGGTTTGGTCCTGTGACGAAAAGTTTCATACAATTTTGCATATTGTTTGAATCTCTGTTACAAAGTAAAGCTTCTTAACGTAGATTCCACTCCATGGTAGAGTCCGTTCTCCCGGTCTTCCCTAGAAAACCCTTCGTATTAGTCACGGAAGTAAGCTTCCTTGGTCGATTGTCTCATGTCTGACACTGGAATCTCCATGGCTAGGAATAGAACTTGGGCCTTTATGAGTGAGAGCCGTATATCTTACCACTGAACCACAACGGAACTGCTTTGGCCCTCTGTTACTAACAGAAAAATTTTAACGTTGCACATATTTTCTTAGCATTCACGTTCTCATGCGATTGGGGTACCATTTTAACATACACAGCATGAGTGTATCAGGGGATCAGTGTGCCTCATACAGTAATGCAGGGGGGGGGGCATACTGTCGGCAACACGGAACGGAGTCGCACCAGTACCGTAATCAGTAACTCATAAATTCAATTCATATTGTAAAGTAACCATGCCAATTGTGCACGTTACCTGCTTACTTTAAAATATGAATTGAATTATGAGTTACAGATTACGGTACTGGTGCGGCTCCGTTCCGTGTTGCCGGCAGTACGTAAGTGTATCCCATTTTTAATTGCTCAATACTTATATCATTTTAGTCCGATTGCTTTGAAATTTTAACTGAACATTGACCACATCTTCAAAATGTCCCTGGTTATTATTTCATTAAATTCTGACTATTTTATATTTTTATAAATTAAAAAATTATTTAAATTGTTGATTAAAATTTTTAAATCAATAAAACTTCAACCATTAAAAAATGATAGTGAGGATGGGGTTCGAACCCATGCGGATATACATCCATTGGAACTTAAGTCCAACGCCTTTACCACTCGGCCACCGCACTACATAGTTCTCGAAGTCGGGCTTACCCCGACATGCTAAAGTTGCGCAAAGCAGTGATAAAATCAACTGGGCGTGAGACGAGTGAATCACAAAAAAGGGCCGTGTATATACTCTCAAAATTTCTTCATCAGTTACAAGAACTTGACAGAGCATATCACTGTGTGACACACCTTTTCGGTCAGATCTGGGCTCTTGCCCGACAATTTTCAATATGAAGTGCGGTGGCCGAGTGGTTAAGGCGTTGGACTTCAGTTCCAATGGATGCAAATCCGCATGGGTTCGAATGCCATCCGCACGCTAACTTTTAGAGCTTTTACTGAGATCTTGAAAGGGTGCTTCTATTGGAACATGTGGGAAAAGGCGAGTTTATTATGAGGCGCACTGATATTAAATTGTTACATAACTTTTGATCTGTTTTGAGTAAAATACGTTTGATAACAAATCGCCCTGAAAATAATACACAACCTGTCTCAATGCAATTTATTATATCTATAAGAGCAATATATAACTTCGATTTTCTCTTTGGCCTTTAATATTGGTCACTTTTTAATGACTTAATGCCAACTTAAAAGAAGGCGAGATTTCTCACGCATAGGGAAGACATCAAAGCAATGTTTCTGTAAAAAATCATATTTACCGTACATAACCCTCCTACTACTTATCCATCTCTTTGCCATCACTGTAATTCTCCTTACATACCATAATAAATGCTGGTGCAGGTGTCGCTCACAAGCAAGGCCTCAATATATGGCACAACTTCAACAAGGCTTCGACTGCAAAAGAGCGCTAAAATCCATTGAAAAGGAATGAATTCCCGCGTACCACATCCTGTTGCGTAGGTTCGTCCATCAAAGCCTCACCTACTGATGGATTAAAGTGTCGAGCACAGTTTTTCGCGCATCATTCGGTGCTAGGAACTTACATCTCACCAACCGTATAATTACAGTAAATTATTTCTACAGCCTACAATGTTCGCAAATTTTGTATTATCAAATCAACACAGTGGGGTGTAAAAATTATTTACTGTATTTAGACGGTTGGTGGGGTATAAGTTCTTAGCACCTAATTTTCATTCTGATAAAAGTCGCCACGGGCGAATATAACTTTTTATCTGTTAAATATGCGGCGTTCACATAGCTGCGGCGTGCGGCTTGCAACCTTGCAACGGTTGCGGCGTGCAATTTTTGGTTGCAACGGGTGTTTACTGTCCGCCACACCGCAGTGAGTCGCACCAATACCGTAATCTGTAACCAATAAATTCAATTTTAATTTAAAGTTAGCAGGCAACGTACATAATTGGCATGGTTTCCTACAGTATCTGCAGATATTTTGCGCGAAAAAAGAAAATGTGGCACTAAACGGCGTCAAGCGGCAGCG
>NIUQ01003362.1:0-17999 GCA_002796945.1 Plectus sambesii
GTCGCAATGAAATCGTGGTCAGGGACCGACGCGAGAATGAGTGAAGATCAAAAAGACACCTTTTGTCCACGTGGGGACCCGTTTTAGAGAACTTTTGAGAGCTGAGAATTGAATCTCACCTCTACCATGCATTAAACTGTAATCTAATAACGCGATGACCGCGTGCAGAACTGAGACTTAGCTCATCAATTCTCAACAGTATTATGAAATAGGCCCGGAGGCGAATACTTTTCTTTCGTCGAGAAATATAAAATATTTCTGTCTGATATCCTACTAGACGAATACGCAAGAATAAATTGAATGAACAGACAAGTTACAAAGTGCTTTTATAACATTGAAACGAACTGTTTTCCAAACTCGACCAAAACGATATCGACTGAATTGTGAAGTTTTTGTCCGATTCATAAAAATGGTAGCTGATATTAGGGCGAAGAACACCGTCATATAATATATGTAGTTGGAATGTAATTCTTGAATGAAACTCTGGATTGAATAGAAACCATCAATAAAAGTCAGTACATGAATCAAATCATAAGTAAAGACAATAATTTTGAATTATTGTGGAATGCAGCTCTGTTTACATCTGTTTAAAGACTTTTCTTAGCTTCAAGCAGCGCTTTAAGAAACCATATAGATGATACTACTACAGAATTTTCTGAAATGGCGTCTCCCAAACGACATCCTCATGCTGTACTGCTTTTCAGCTCAAAAGGCTGGTTATGTATAAGTTGAGGAGAGTGACCTTCACTTTGCCTCCATCAAAACACACAATCTGTTTCTTGAATGAAAACTGAAGTACCAAAAGAAATGAAACTTGTGGAAGGGAGTTTTGGAAAAATCCCGTGCCTTATGCTACCAGCGACGATACCGTAATCGCGTAGCCAATGTCTCATCAGTGGCCGGATGAGGAGCGATTTGGAATCTGAAACGTTAGGAGCAGACTAATGGGTGCTGGCTGGTGGTGTATTTATGGCGTGACGAACTGCGCCGACCGCACTCGAGCTGCGGCCACATGTCGACGAGAGATCGGCCGACGGCGATACGGCCGCAATTGACTTGGTGTCGTCACTGCCGTCCGCTCAAAGACACCCGATACACCCGCCCATCTCCGCGCACACCGCAATCTCTCCACGGCAAACAGCCGGCGCAGAAATGATTCTCTCCCGCTGAATGCATTATTCTCTGATGCCACTTCATCAAGCAGTGGGCAGTTTCTCCACTGATTCACAATGATTGCCGGCAGGAGGGAAATAGGGAGGGCACTAGCTCTCAATATCCTCCCTTAGCTAGACGTATCCTCTTTGCAATTTAACCCTGGCCATGGAAGCAAAAGCGGTCTCCATGTGTTGGAAGCAAACGTTGGAAAACTATTTAACGGAAATGTGAGCTCTGCCTTTTTAGTTTCGAACCATAATCACGTCAAGCTTTGACTAGCAGTTGAATGAAAGTGTAGACACATTATCTCGAAAAAGAGATCATACCTATCATCAAACATCGCGCCCAAACAGAAATGGGTCCAGGCCAACGATTAAACTTAAGCTCGTTAGTTGTATCTAATATACTGGCAACACAACAGAAAACGTAATATTTCAAATAAGGGCGATGCTTTTCATCATTCAGATATGGTCTCGCTCTGACAGAACAGTGTTGCACGGTCCAGCAACAATTTTCGTAGATGCCAGCACTTTTATTTCGCGATGCCGAAAGGCCCGCAAATACGACAGAGATTGTACGTGCCAAAATTTAACATGTGAAATGTACCAGTCACCATGTTCATACACTAACATCACCCTACACAGCCAGGATGAGGCTATACTAACATTTCGTGCGTCTTAAGTCCTGTAAAACCAGCATTACACGATGAAATATTGCAAAACGTCTGTAAAGTCAACGTTACAGCCGGCATTGGTTATCACTCCAGAAAGACCGCATTTGATTCAGATACATATTATTCTGGAAAGTTTCGAGAAAGCACATTCGTGATCCCATATTGATCGAAACAAGATTCGTGCATAAAACTGTATTCTGATAACTTTGGCTGATAGCCATTGAGTTCGTAAAAGAACATAAAATATCCAGCTTTTCCGAGTTGGCTGTGCAACACTGCGCATTGATGCGGTGTACCGTGCATTTCAATAAAAATCTGGCATGCTACGGGTTTATTTCTGTCGCCAAGCAGTGCCGGAAGTAGACCAATTTCTGCTCCTAAAACACGAATTCAGTAGAAGAATGAAACTGAATGATAAATCACAATAGCGCACATGAAACATAATCGGAACAGGTTCTTATGAAAGATTAATGAAATGGGACAGTCTCATTTTAAATGATAAAATATGTTTACCTTCAATGTCAATTTTGAAAAAGTCGATAAAGCTATGACTAAATTGTTTCATGATGTCAGGAACTGTTTTTTGACGCAACGCTTCATCCGTCTTCGCGGCAATGCGCAGTGGCGTGAAAGTAAATTGCTCCGAGTTTAGGTTAACAAGGCGTTGACCCTTCTTGGCATCGGGATCGAAAGAGTATATTTTGCAGCGTTCTTGAGCAACTTTGGATATTTCCAATTCGAAAGTTATATCCGGTCCCACTCCAAGTGAGTAAATGACGCAATTCTCGGGAAGTGCCCAAGGATTGCACGTCCATTTGCCGCCGTCGTTCACATTCCCCACTCTGACTAGCCAAGGGCACACTATTTCAGCCACAAGCGCGTTATAAAACGGTCCGAAATTTTTCGATGCCGTCTTAGGATTGAGGTAAGAGCCGAGAAGTTGCTGTCTATCGGTCGACTTATTGCTATAGAAGATCTGCAGTTTTTCATCCAGTACAGAAGCATCCTCGCAGCTCACAGTGTCTGTCGAGTTTCTGCGCTCGATGAGAAATAATGTCGTGACAATCGCGACGCAAATAAACAGGATGATAGGATTTCTTCCCCACGCTGGCACGCTGGCGTTAGTCGACGGCATTTCTTCGATACTTTTCTACAATGACGTATTTCGCGGTCGAAAACGCCGTAATCATTACAACAACCCGATGAAAAGTGCGCAGAAAAATATAAATTTATCTTTCGCGCAACAGAAGCAGGAGAAAAGCAAAACAAATAAGTGAAATGAGATTTTTGAATACCATTCATAAAAGAACAAAATATTATTTAAAATGACCGCCACGGCTGCAAATACTGGCAAAAAATTGATGTCAGTTTGTATCTCTCGCGGCACGAAGCTCTTTCTCAAAAATTTCTCTATATTGTCTGGTTTTTCGCGCTAAAACACTTTCATTCACTAATGAAAATTAGAGGAAGTGTTGCAATTTAAGACGCGCACATGAGAAAAATGAGTGCATTCCAATCGGTGAGTTACAGGGCCCATCCATTGTAACAATTTTAGGCAAAAAAGGGTTAGACCAACCGAGCTAAACATTGCGTTATAAATAGAGCTGTAACGGGGTGGGGTTTTGAAAAGGGGGGGGGGGGGGGGGGGGGGGGGGTTGAAGGGTGGGGGGGGGGGTTTGTGGGGGGGGGGGTTGATTTCAAAAGTCGGGGTGGGGGAGGGGGTCGGGGTTGGAGAGTCGGGGGGGGGGTGGGGGTGGGGGTTGAAGTCGGGGTTGACCCCGGGGTCGATCGGGGTTGACCTACTAAAATTTAACCGCATTATTTACAACGCGACTTTGAAATGGGGTTATTTTCATTATCACCCATTAGCCGCAAAATTTTCATGTACATGTGAAATATTTCACTTAAACGTCAACGCAAACAATCATTAAAAGCAAATGGGATGACTGTAGAACGTGCATTAGCAGGGATGCCAGGTCGAAAATCGCTTTTTTAGACAGATTTTTTGAAATTTAAGAAATTTTTAATACAAACGCTTCCAATTCAAGACAAAATATCACATCATTTTTGCGACTTTTTCGAAATTTCTTTTTTATGAGAAAGAAGAATAGGCTTTAGTTGTAACATCTGATTTCCAAGAAAGACAAAAAGATGACAAGACAATCGTAACGTTTCAGCGATTGACAAAAATGTACACGTTTTCCTGCTCATTTNTTTTTAATACAAACGCTTCCAATTCAAGACAAAATATCACATCGTTTTTGTGACTTTTTTCGAAATTTATTTTTTATGAAAAAGAAGAATAGGCTTTAGTAGTAACATCTGGTTTCCAAGAAAGACAAAAAGATGACAAGACAATCGTAACGTTTCAGCGATTGACAAAAATGTACACGTTTTCCTGCTCATTTTTGTCTCAAATTTTTTTGTGTCTTACAAGATTTAAGACAGAGCACCTATATTTAAGAAAACTTCTTAAATTTAAGTGAAAATGGTGGGCCAGTATCGCAGGTTGATCTTGTGGGCGGTTTAAGAATTATCGCGAAGATTCTTGGTCAAACTATCTTTGCACGATTTAAGCGCATTGCAAAGCTTGCACAAAACCTTATCGCTATCGCCAATTTGCCTTATAAAACAATCCCACAGAACGGATTTTTGAGGAGGCATTTAGTTAGTTGCAGGAAATAGAGTTCGCTATAGCGAGTGAGATAAGACAATATACGAGAACAAAATGAGTTATTATCAGATCTATGAGTGACAGATTGTTGACTTTCCCATTGACAGCTTCCTTCGCTATTACTTGTAACACATTTTATAGTCGGGATGGGAGGTTGATTTTAAATTCACGGTCGGGGTTGATCGGGGTTGGGATAAATGATCAAAAGTCGGGGTCGGGGACGGGGTCGGGGTCGGGGTTGATTTCAAAAGTCGGGGTCGGGGACGGGGTCGGGGTTGGAGAGTCGGGGTCGGGGTTTGTCGGGGTCGGGGTTGATTTCAAAAGTCGGGGACGGGGTCGGGGTCGGGGTCGGGGTAACCCCGCGGGGTCCGGGGTTACCCCGACCCCGTTACAGCTCTAGTTATAAACACGCCATACAATAGAATTTCATGGCAGTGCAAGGTACGATGGTTGCCTGTAGCTAAATTTGCGTAATTCCGATATATTTAGCTCGGTTGGTAACACCCATGGCGCGCTGCCGTTCTTTCTCATTCAATTTGGTATATCCCTCTCGCCGGGTGCGCGTTCTCTCCCTGTATTTCTTTCTTTCTTTCTCGCTCTCCCACTCGCGCGCTCTTCTACGCTTTCTGTTTCCTTCTCTCTCTCTCTCTCTCTCTCTCTCTCTTTCTCTTCCTCTCATTCTCATTTTGTCTCTGAAGAATGATCGACTTTTCAACGAATTGAAAGCGACCTCCGCTGCTTTGCCCATGCTACCAATGGGCTCCGAGAGGAAGACGCTCAGAGTTTCGAAGGGCGAAGAAGGGTCCTAAAACTGCCACCATATTCGAATGTGTTAAACTGAAACTGTCTCGAGAGTGAATTTGTCTCATAAGCGAAACTGTCTCAAATTGTCTCAAAAGTGAAACGATGAATTCGAAAACTAGTTAGAGAAGATCTATTACAAAAAACCGAAATTTGCTGAATACCTCGCTCGATTCTGTTCTCATATGACTATCGAGATTTGTGAATTTTATAAATGCCAAAGCATTTTGTATTAATTCACTTAATTTCGCCGAATTTTCCTCACCTTTGCCACGAGTCGCTACAATGTGGATGCTAAAAAATGATGCTAATCTAGTCTATTAATTACTGTCGCATCAAGAACGAATCGCTGCTAACTGAGAAATGCTGGTCAAATTACGATTCCTGCAGAGTTGACAGCATCATCGTTCAATTCGATTATGCCATGTGCATCAGCTTATCGAAAGTAAAAGCCCTGAACAAATTAAAAGTGCTTTATTATCTCTAAAGTGCCATCAGATGTGTGGAAAAGAACATTGCGTTCTCGAACTAATGTGTTCAAACTTGATAGAGAAAGCAGCAGCAGCCTTAAAGCAATTAGTGTAGCATCGCTTAAAGATCTGGTGGCTCAATAATATTGTGAGGGACTGGCTTTGCACTTGTGATAGACAAAACTGGTGCGATCTAATGAAAGGCATAGCTGGCGCTCAGCTGCACGGAATTCTGATTTGTTTGATTAAAGTAGAATTGAACAAAACGCTATTCGAGTTAAGCTTTCTCTCAAAATGGGGAAATGAACAGTGCAGTTGAGAAATGAGGGAACATATATGCACAGTAGACTTGCCCAACTGCAGCTCGATAAAAATCTGAATGGATGACAGCTTTTATTCCTATTGCTGTTGTGAGACAGAGCGATAGTGCACTGTCTAAAGCATCAGAGACTATGTTTTGTTCAGTTTATCAATGATCGCTGAGAACACTTGCGAATTTCTTGCAGAAGAAATACTAGCAATACAGGAGAAAATCAACTGGAATTGGCTGCCGCGATTTATTAGCTAATTACAGTGACGTGTATCAGAAGTAATACGCATGTAAAAAACAGGCTGTCGTATTACAGGAGCACCATCCTGTTGTTGTTGCTTGTAGTAACATAAATGCAAGTATCTCTGTCGCGTTATGTAACACCTGCGAGCACTCCTTCATTATACAAAAGCTTACTCGTATATTTCCAAGTTTAACAACCGAAACTAATCAAAACCTTTATTCACAAAATGCTCTTGTTGTTGCAACCTCTAGTAGTATGACAAGTCATACAAGTAGACTATTATAGATGAGGTAAGCCGCTCATCTCCACATACTGTATCCTTATTAAAAATGAAGCAACCTATTTAATTATGAAATAATGCGAAGTGATTTTCAGCAGTATCATAGATCAACATGGTTACATCACTTTGCATTATTTCATCGTTCTGTTTGTCAGGAAAAACTGTAAAAAAGCTTTCCATTTGAGATTTCAAAAAATTTCGAGTCTCGCACAGCTTACACTGATAGTTCTCCTTGCAATCAGCATGGTCAACTCTGATTCAGCAAAATAATCTTTATTTCGAAAAATAAAGATTGTGCTAGCAACTTCAATAATTGATCACTGAATGATATCATTTGGACCGTTATACTACTGCATTTTGTGACGATGAATGCATTTTACCTTTAAAAATGGTAAAAATTCTTTCTCTGAGATTTTTTATCTCATTTTCTTTCCTCCTTTATGCCTATTTGCCTATTGCCTGCAATTTATTTATTGACCCTACCTACCATTTCATCGAGGAAACGAAAGCTTATTTCAGTCAAAAAATAAACTCATTTCAGCGAAAAATACAGTATATGTCGCTTAGAAGCTATCCTTTTGCATTTTCATCGTGAAGAAGTGAAAAATGCTATGGTGGCGTACCAGGCTTTCTTATGGATCATACAATGGTGGCGTGTCAGTTAGAGCCACGCTGTAGACGCCATAAATGATCTCAATCTACGATTGATAATTTATAACGTGAAGTAGATGAATATATTCGTCTTGCTTGGAAAATTATGAGGAAAAATCATTTTACAGTTGTTGAGATCATGGATTTCGAAATAGAGCAAAAATTTTAAGACATCAGTTTTTCAAATTATGTAATGAAATATTTTTACCGAAAGGAAAGAATAGACAGTATTGAACCGCGTAATGTGCGGCGACGCGATGCATGATAAAGAGACACGTGCATGACGATAGATATGACACGTCTCCGCTTTCGGTTAAACAGACGGATATTAAGAAATGAATAACGGATTGGTTTTGATTTCTGTTTAGGCTTAGGTACTGGTAACGCGTTCCAAATGAATGACGTATTATACCATTTCCACTTCAAAACGGACACTTTCCAAACCAAATAGGACACTTTCCAAATCAACCAGGACACTTTCCAAACCAAGTCGGACACTTTTCAAACCAAGTCGGACAATTTCCAAACCACCCAGGACACTTTCCAAATCAAATCGGACATTTTCCAAATCAAAAAGGACACATTTTGTTATCGATATTTTTATTCCTCTTAATTAACAAAAAGCATACTTTTCGTATGAAACAAACGTACTTTTTTACAAGGAAGCGCAAAAAGAAACAAAGCAATGTACTCAGTGTACATAAGGCTGGCCAGCTGCTGCCATTGGAAGCTTAGACATCATATTGATCACGAAATTGGCGCAATCCTGCTGCGAAACCGTGCCAACGCTTTCTTGAATAACCCCGCTCAACGTCTGCTCGCCCTCCGGGCCACTTAAGATGCGCTTCGCCGACGCCTTCACTTTGGAGAACACGTTCTCTGCCGGATTCAACATGTACGAGTATGGCGACAGGAACTTCAGCTCATATGGCGAGCTAGCCATGATATCCCGCAGTTCACCCATCTTGTGGGTGCGGGCGTTGTCCATGAACAGCCACGCACCATTCATCTCCTTCCTTTCGCGTAGACGCGCCACAAGCTCGCGGATGAACGCGCAGAACTTGACGCCGTTGCAGGTTCCATCGTTGATGATCTTTGAGTGAACGATGCCCTCGTTACTCATCGCAACAATCAGCGTCACCATGCGGCCCCTAACCGTTGGCAGTACAACGTTCGCACGCGTACCTCTTCTCGAGCGAGCCTGCGTCCTTCGTAGGTGTAGGTTGAAGCCGCTTTCATCGATGAAGATGCACTTCGCCTTGTTCTCCGGCACGCGTGTCGAGAAATCGAGGGCGTAGGCCTGCCGGCTTGCAATCGTTGCGGCGCTGTTGACGCGGTCGAGCTCGCGGTGGCACTTCTTGAGCGTTATCATCAGCTTTGCAAGCCCATTGAAAATCGTTGACTTGCTCAGAACGATCTGGTCCTCTTCGAGCCGCTGCTTGATCTGCTGCAGAGTAGCCACTGGGCATCGTTCGACGACCTCTTCAATACGCTCCAGGATCTCAGGAGTCAGCTTCTGTCTGTGGCTGCCTCCACAGGGGCGCTGGATGATGGTGCCTTCTCGTCTGTAAGCGGCGATGATGTTTCTTGCCGTACTTTCGTTGACGTTAGCGACTTGAGTAGCTTCGCGGATGGCTTTCCCTTCGACCAGTGCGAGCTTGATGAGGATTTCCTTCTGCGCCAAAGTTGTACGCTGGTGTCATCGTTGATTGAGGGGCGCAATGTTCCGTTGGTCGCTCATAGTTGACTGCTGACTGGGGAGTAAAGGGGAAAACAACAGCAGCAGCAAATAGGGGCTTGGAAAGTAATCGAAAGAAACACAATAGGATAGGTAGAAGTGGTTCCAAGAGCAATTTTAATCGCAGTAAGAATCCATATGCCCTGAGGGCATACCCTTATAAAAGATCAAAGAAAATTCCCAAATGTTCTAGAAACTTCTAATATGGAACATTCTCAAAAGTTCCAGAACATCAGCAAAATTTTAGACAGATTTGCAATATTAAAATAAAGGCATTAAGTTTTTTTAAATGTGTCCTTTTTGATTTGGAAAATGTTCGATTTGATTTGGAAAGTGTCCTGGTTGGTTTGAAAAGTGTCGTGGTTGGTTTGAAAAGTGTCCGACTTGGTTTGAAAAGTGTCCTGCTTGGTTTGAAAAGTGTCCTACTTGGTTTGAAAAGTGTCCGTTTTGAAGTGAAAATGGTATAGTATGTTAAGGTCAAACATAGGGCGCGTTTTAATTGTTGTCCGATGATATCCTAGAACGCTAACTTAAACCTATTAAGGATAGCATCAAAGAAAACCGCAGTTTCCCTGTTACTGATAAAGACATTTTGAGAGTAGATATGAAATAGACCCAAGGACGCAGTTTCAATCACAGCGCTGATTTATATTTTTAGGCATACGAAACTGCCAGATGTTTGGCTGCGCCTCTGAAAGTGCCACCAAGCTCTTCCTCATTGAAAAAGAGGCAGACTGCTTCATCTAACACTGGTAAGTCATCTTAGCTAAAAGATATAATACAATTCTAATACTGGCTCGTTTAATACTTTTGAGTTGTCATCTTACAATTGTGAGTTTTGAAGAAATTTTGCTGATTCTTCAGTCCGTTTCGATCGGGAAAGTCAGCAGATCTGTCTGATGTAGCTTTTCAGTGAATTGCTATGGTTGTTTTTTGCTCATTTTTGAAAGCTTAAAAACCTGTGCTACATTCATTCGAGAATTTTTATGTATACTCTTTGTAGTTTTTGAAATAGGAACCCAAGTACCGCAGGCTCTAAACCTTTTACCTGCTTATACTACGCTTAGCAAAGTCACTTGGCCTAAATAAGCCTAAGCCTAAAAAAATGATCAGGCTGTCATTCATTTTCATGCTTAGGCTCAGCAGAATCCCAAAGCTTAAGTATAAAAAACTAGCGATTTTGCGATACGTTGGACATCAGGCAAGCATAGCCGAATTCGTCGGTACGGGGACGGTACGCCTCACATTCCGGAATTGCGTTATTACACGCCATACGCGCATGCATATGATACGGTATGTAACCAAGGCATGCGCGTGTGGCGTCTTATAACGCAATCCGGAACGTGAGGCGTACCGTCCTCGTACGAATTCGTCGAAACCATTTTAACATTATATACCGCACATAACAATTGTTACGCGCGGTGTTCCGCTTCAACTGAATATCATTGCGTCATATTGCAGCTGGCCGCGGGGTTTTGCGCATTCCCGCGTTGAAGGGAGCTGTGCTGCAGCCGCCGAGCAACCCGATGCTTCCTTCGGCTTGCGAGGCGTCTAGAGATAGCCGATTCGATTGGTCCAACGATGCACTGCCGGCGCGAGCCGACGAACCCGTCATCACTCGCATCGAAACCTCTCCACTCGATCCCACTGATTTTGCTTCCTGTAATTTTGTGCTTGTGTCGCCCTGAGATGATCAGGAGCTTACACCGCACCTAAAATAAAACTGTCCTTGACGAGCCCTGAGTGCAGTAAATGATTTTTACATCCCACTTTGTTCGCAAAGTACGTGTTGCCACATCAACACAGTGGATTTTTAAATCATTTACTAAACTTAGTACTAATCAAGGAAAGTTGTACGGTAGACTGGGTGTAAGTTCTGGGCACTGAGACGATCTGCGCGTATATTGGTGTAGAATACGGTTATGTCGGTGCGATATCGCAGAAAATAAATTTCACCTATTTGTGAAGCTAAGCGAGAGACACAAAGATAGACCAAGAGAGAGAGGGTGAGCGAGAGATCGACAGGCACAATGCATTTTATCTATTATTCACAATGATAGTAGTTTACTGCATGAGATGTATTCGTGTTGACCCTCTGGGATTTAAGCACCCCAACAGATACAACTTTGGAAAGTTTGATGAACTGTACTGACTAGTAGGGACAATAGATGATGCTGAAAATAGTTTACCAATCAATATTATGGCGATATTTTGATAAGGCGTGCGTACGCGAAAATCACTTTGCGTCCTTGGAGAACAACTGGCCGAAGTGTTGGATTTATTAATATGGCACGTTAAATTATCGGACATCTGGTTCAGAGCTGCACTATAACGTTACAATGCAGGAAACATTCGCGCATGAATTCAGTCTTCATCAAGATCACATTGAATTTTCCTCCAAAATAGGTTGTACAGCATTCCTTGATTTTCGTGAAGAATTCGGTGTTTTCAACTTGATTTTCTTGGCGTTATTACTAGGTGTTTTATCTTCAGCGTTGCCAGCAGTTATCGAGGATCGTCCGGTCATCCAACGTACTATCACGAAAAGCGAATTAATGATCCACAGAATATCAATGCCAAGAAATATGCCCAGTAGACCTCCCAGCTCAGCGACGAAGCTGAAAGAGAACAAATATTTAACCAATCAACTATCTCATCTTTTCATCAGTGAAATGTATAAATTGATGCTAACTGTAAGATCATAAGTTTATGGATTGAAACGAACCTGAAGAACGACCACTTGACTGTTTCCACAGATATTTGATAGAAGAAGTTAGATGCGCGAAGAGTGTAACTTCCTCGGCACTTGTTCTTAATTGTGCGATTACCAAACACACCCACTTCATAGCGAATGAACTTGCAAGAAATAGGACAACGTCTAATGCAGTCCAAGGCATTTTGCGACGAGAAATCTGGTAAGCATTCTTCATATCTTTTCCATGTGCATACATTGCTGCAAATATCTTTTTACATTTCGGATCACGATGCGCGCCAATAATATTGTCTCAATGCAATTTCATCAATTGCATTTATCAAAATGATCCGATCACGAACCCTGAGCATAGATATGCGGAACGTGGAAGTCAAAATTTTGCATATTAGAAGAAGCTTCTCAAATGTTAAGGAAACTCGCAGTTTGGAACGCTTACAACTTACGAGCTATTTCAAAACGACAATTTGAGAACGTAATTTCAGGCCTTTAAAGCACGCCTAGATATTGGGTCGGTTTCACATCGCGTACTTTAACTAAAGTCGGACTTTACGCAATGATAAAGGACAGGCCTTAAGTACGACTTTAGCTAAAGTACGCGATGTGAAACCCACCCATTAGCTCAATCTAAAGCATTAAATAATGCAGTAAGCCAGGTCAAGGCGATGAAGACTTCCCTAGTCATCATCGAAATTATAATATCCCGTTGATTTTACGTGCTAACCGCAGGAAAGCCCCAAAACCTTACTGGCTTCCAATGAAAAAAATTGGTTTCATACCACAATGGCTACACTTCATGCGAAATTGCTCATAAAGACCTTCATTTTCGTCAACCACTTTCCCCAACTAATACCTATTCAAAGTTGAATGCGTTTCCGTTATTCCACTATGAAGAGAGCAATTGCACTGCTGCTCTATTGCCATTCTTTTGCAATTGTCCTTGCATTCCGCTTGAGTTGTCGTTTCGGAACAGCGACTTACTCCGCCAACTTCTGGTAACATTTGTACCACATCTCCAACTGCAATATCGATCAGTCATATTTTATTAAAAATTACGAGATTGGATCGTTTAGTGCAGAGTTGTATGCGCGCACTTTATCATGCAATTTTTAATGCGTCCACAATTCAGTTGCTGTGGTAGTAAGTGGGTTTGAGCGGTACTGATAGTTTGAGTTATGAATAAAAAAATGCGATGGATACAATGTTGAGGTTGAGTCTGAGTTAGAAAACAGTTAGGTTAGATCGATTTCATTGCGATTAAATGAATATCGTTTAGTAGAGCACATAGCATGTGTGTGTTTTAAAGCAAAGTTCAATTCATTATACGCACTTGCATAATTGTTATAAATAGAGCCGAATGTAAGTTTGACTTACTTTTTATGCCGATAGTATTCTCTTCACCGAGAGAAAAGTTCTTTCCAAAATCAGAATATATGGAGCCTGTTGTGCTGCCGAGTAAGTCGAGCGTAATACTTTGGTAAGCCAAAGGTTCTGTCCATTTGATCTTGAAAAGTCGCGATTTATCAATTTGAATGGTAACATAATCACGATAGGATAAAAAGGAGATGAGATTTTTTGAGAGCATGAAGCAGATTTTCGTGTCTGAGACAAAGGAAGTTTGATTGACGGCTATTTTCTCGCATACTGAAGAACCGTTAGAAGCTTTTGTATGTTTAATTATGTTAATCCAATAATATCTTTGTAATTCTTGCCCAAACTTCTGCAACAACTGACAATGAGAGATACTTTCTCGTTCGAGTTGAGAACCTAATAAACTCATTATTGATTTCTCATAATTTTCCATATTTTCTTTACTCAATGATTTCCAAATTTCTGCCAAACCGGCATCCTCCAGAACTTTATACCTTTCAATATTTATCAGATAACGGTGTGCTATGCGCAATAAAGTAGCGTCCCATATATCCGTAACACTAATCTGTTGCCGAGTAAAAGGATTGTTTTTTAGAAAGAGATAGCTTTGGTGGGACGATGGTATCTCATCATCATATAATTCTCCGAGCTCAGAAGTGGAGAGCGATACACAAAGAGTGACTGGAATTGTTAATTCCTCCTCACGATTGAAATCAGAGTTTGAGTCGATAGGGTTATCGCGGAACCGACGAACAAAATCAATGCACAAAATGAATGTCATTATGCCAAAAATTATATAAATAACAGACCAAAGCAATCTTTCAAGCAGCCTATCAAGACGAACCCTATTTTTCCATTTGGAATTAACACCAAGCAAATTACCCAAGTAATTCAGATAATAATTTCCGATCGGCGACGATGCATTTGCCATTGTGATATTTCTATCAGAAACCGTACGGCTCGACGATTTTTTCAAATACGCGCCTAATAAAAACATTAATGGAGTGACGATTATACTAACTAAAAAAGTAGCATCTAGGCCCAGATAGAAGCCGAGAAGGCCGCCGCTGGCTGACAAGAATTCTCCGCTCGTCATCACCGGCACCTCTCTAATCAATGGATAAATAAAATTTCGCACGCGAATATTTAATTCTTGCCGATCTCCACTGTCTTCTGTGAAGCCAATATATTCATTGTCAATCTTATACGTATATTGAGCGCACATTTGCTTTTCGCATTCTTTTTTGCATGCGGCTTCAGTTTCAATGAAATCTGAATTAAAACAATAGCTGAAGTCCGGTGTAGACAACGAACAGTAACATCCATAGTCATCCCCGTCTACTATATTTTGATAGCATGTTTTAGTCGGTTTGGTACAGTTAATTAAAGTTTTTGTCATATTTTCATTTCTGCATTTAGTCAAGCAATCAGCAGGGAGCATATCTGGAACGCAGTTGGATTCATATTGATAAATTGTTGTGTATCTAAAAACCACGTTCTGCCCTTGGGATCCAGATAAGGCCAAATCAACAGCATAGTCTAAAGAAGTTGGGGATTTGAGGGCCCAGTAAATAGGTTTGTTTGATATCTTTACACAATGCTCAGGTTCCATTTCAACATCGCGAAAAGAAACAGAGCAGTAATCATTTTCGTCGTAGAATTCAAATGTTTCCAGTGGAAAATGAATACAGAGTGATGAAACAGAATCTATGTCTCGCGGCGCTGACTCAATAGTAACTTGGCTTGGCAGCATGGATACTGATTTGTTTTCAGATGCACGGAAACATGTGGCAGTAATATTTTTCAGCTTCACCAATTCGTGTGCAGCCCGGTTAAATAATATATCATTAGTCAACGAATATTTCTCTAAGATGCTTTGCGTGACATTGAGTAAAAAGTTATAATCATCATCGTTAACAACATAACTGTTGTATTTTCCTTGAGAGAAGAGAAAAATACCTTCGGAAAATGATAGAGACTGAAGTATTAGTGAAGGAGGCCATGTTTCGCTGCTGGCAAGAAGATTAGTTATATTAATATCCCTTCCACTCAAGTAACAAGGCATTTGATCCAAACCGTCATATATTATACAATCATAGATTAATGGTAAAAATTTTTGTCCTGCTGGTATGCAAAATGCTGAAGGAGGTAGAGAAATAGATTTGTTAATCATTACATTTGTGACTGACTTCGTGCCTCCTTTTCCATAGCCCTGGCACAGTTCCACATATTGCTTGACCGTGAAGCCAGCTCCGATAACAAACAGAGAACCCCACGCCAGCTTCTGAATTATCCACCTTGCTAATTCGGCAAAATTCATATCCTTGATTTGGCTCAGCTGTAACTTTAATTCATTCATGACCGTACTAATCAACCCATAACCGCCATTAGGTTGATTATTTTCAGCCATATGCGAATTAACCGACTTTTGTTCAACAATATTTTTTGTTCTAAAATATTTCTTCAGTAATAGCAAAATCGGTACAGTCAACGTGGTGTACACGATGAAGATTATATCTAATCCAAGCCAAAATCCAAATGCTCCTCCAATATTGCCAACAATATCTTCTGCTGTATATAAGGAAAATTCGGTAATCTGCTGATAATTGAATTTCGAAAGTGAAAACACAATAACAAAGTGATGGTATGAAAATCTATACTTCGTAAGCGGTACATCAATCTGTGTCACTGAATAGTATTTGTGAACTGATTTGGATACATTATATTGCCAGTGAGTACACCATTCACGGCATTCGTTCATGCAACCATCATGATCTACAACTAATGGTACATTAACCCTGCATATTACGCAAGCTAAAAATGCAAATCTTATCTTTACAGTCTACTCCATTAACACTTATTTCAGACTTTATAGCAAATTTTTCCATTCCGTTTGTAATACTGAATGAATCTTTGAGAGTCAAATCGCAAAACGGGCTATGGTTCAAACAGCGGGATTGTGCACGATATGTGCAAAGGGTTCGTAATGGTTATGGGTCACTTCAAGAATATTAAAAATGGGTACACGTTCTATCAAGAAAATGTTACCGATTACAAATTCGCACAGTAAAGATTAAAATCTTAAACGTTATCCTGTTATGATGCAACTATCTTCACACTTCTGCTAATATGCTACAAAACGTTCAGGCGCAGCATACTTCAAAATAATTGCAATTTATCACTTCAAATCATCCATTTAGGATTGTGAAAACCGCTAATTTTTCAAAACAATCGACTTTTGTTTAAAATGCCAGGTTCTACAGATCCCGTCGCAAATCAGCGTCAGTTGTGAGAACTAATGCCATAAAGTGACTGAGCGACACTGGACATCCCATTAATTTTTGCAGAACGATCAATCGGCACGTAGGGTAACAAATACCGATTATTTCGTATATCAAGGAATGTGAGGAACACTGGAAAGGAAACATTTTTTGAGCATCTATTTCATTTTGCTCCCATCAACTTAAAATAGTGTAAGTGAACATCACCTTTTGCACTTGTATAATTCAGTAGACAATCTGCATAGTTTTCGAACAGACATTCTCTTTTTTCAATCGTCTCGAAGTCCGGCTCGATAGCCGCTATATTTGGCGCACAGTTACATAATTCCTGTATGCTGCAATTAAATATAACTGTTGAATTATAAAGTCAGTAGTTATTTTCTGTTTACGGTTCTATTAGATGAGAGAGATTGATTACTTAGGTAAGAACAGAAAAGTAAAACTATAAGGAAATTTAAGAAAGCAGGCAGACAGCTAAATAAACAATTATGAAGACAAATCCTACTACTTTTTTTAATGAGATGATCTGTTTCTATCAATCAACGAATCCTTTACTCTGCATTACTTGAGAAAAGTAGTTAATTTCACATATTGCGGGTCAGCGGTTGATGCTAAAAGGTTTTGCTGTACAAAAATGTCAAGCATGAATTATAAAAGAAGAACGAATTAAGCTGATTTTCTATCAAAATATATGAAAGATGAATCAGGCTCATTTCATCTCCCTCGTCAAGCTAAATAAAGCGAATTACTATCTGAATATTAAACAACACAGTTATTGCTCTTACATTTCATCCCGACATTCGTCTTGACAAGCTTCCAAAGTTTCATCCGCAGAACACACCCTTTTGCCCTTGACAACGGGTTCATATTGATACTTCATTACGGGCTTCATTGAAAATAACGTGTAACGATTTGAGTGAACGATGAACATTTCATCATATTCATATTGAACACTGCCTGCCCTTTCCTTTCCACTGAAGTCAACTATAAAATCAAAAACTGAATATTTTCATCAGGAGCACTTATTAAAAACTAACTTACCTGTAACTGGTCCATAGAACTTCTCAGGTGTACAACTGTAAAGAGAGTATTAAAAAGTCATGTCGCAACTTAATTTATGAAAATATTGCCGTAAGTGCTACGATCAAGCCGGAATCTGATGGAACAATAGCTCAGTTTTTGAGGTTTCTATGGAATATTATCTAAATCAGTTTAGCGATTGCTGGGCTATGACCGAATAAAGATAGCACATCGCTTTTTGAGAACACCGAGAATTTAATATTTGAATCGCTGCAAATTTTCAAAAAGTCATCAAACCCAAACGTGGTATACATAGGCCTCAAACTGCGGCTTCGAAAGGATGAAACTTTAAGTTGAAAAATCAATGCTTAAAGTGGCACCTGTCGAATTATTGCTAATTTCATCTACTGCACCATTTCACTATTTATCAGTGATGTTCACGGGCCGGCCCGGGCCCGGCCCGGGCCCGGCCCGGAAAATTTCTTAAAAAAAAAGCCCGGCCCGGGCCCGGCCCGGGCCCGGTGACATATCTTGCTGCCAGGGTTGCCATTTTCACTTAAATTTAAGAATTTTTCTTAAATTTAGGTGCTCTGTCTTAAATCTTATAAGACATAAAAAATT
>NIUQ01003363.1:0-17845 GCA_002796945.1 Plectus sambesii
CTTTCACGTTCGGCGTCGCTCACAGAGCGAACATGCATACTTTGCTTGAGGCGTTCGGCGCAAATATCAATTTCCTGAAAAAAGCTTTATAAATCTTTGGAATACAGGAACAAGGGCGCTTTTGATATGCCACAATTGCCGGCATGAATCGTTACAAGTACCCAATATGGACTTTTTCTAGGGGTTCAGACTGAATAAAGACGAGTTATAGATTTAAAAAAAATTAACATTGAATACGGTATGGTTACAAAAACCGTACATGCTGTTCAAATTATAGGGGAAGTTTTTCACTGAGTAACGGCAAAACAGTCTTTCCTGAGACTTTCCTTGACGTGCTGCGTGCTAAAGATAGGCTAAATTTGGCGTTCTACGGTATTCGGTCTCGACGCTCGTTACTGATCGAAAAATTTCCCCTATACTTGAAATTGGGCTAAAGCGTAAAACAGCAACTGCACGCAGAAATTTAAACGCGGTCAACAACCGATCAAAAGTGACGGATGAACGAACGGACGAGACAGTCGTGCAGGACCGGTCTCGATGGGCGAAAAAGCGGACACACTTACATTAATAAGATCGGTGTGGGATCGGAGCATTCCTCTGAGCGTCAGTTCCTCGTCAGTGAATTCTCCGCGTCCGCTGGCCAACGAACAGACTTCGCTGTCGCTGTCGCTCGGCTCGGGCAGCGGCGGAGTTGGCAGCGGCTTTACGCCTTCGGGCGCCGTTCGGTAACGCACGTCAACGTCCTCTGGCGGGAAGCTGAAACAGTGGCATTTAGGTAACAGCATGTAGGTATGTACAGAAATGCCCAGCCTTTGCGATTTGAAATGAATGGCGAACGTGGCGTTAGGCACTGGTCATTTTTAAGTGCAATAGAATACGAGCAACAACAGGACTGATAACTGGTTTAATGGTATGAAAAGAGATGACAATAATAAGGATAGTTAAACATCCCCAAAATGAGATCCCGCTACCGTACCTCCTTCATACACAAAACTTGAAGAAAACTGTAAAAACATACGTGAAAGCCTTGGAAGCGGCGCGGCGTTTTTCTTCATCAGCCAACCAGGAGGTGCCGATACCGGTCAGTTGTTGAGCGAGCAAGATCACGCCCGAACCCAGACTAACGGGGCGTTTGCTCTCCGTAGCCGGGGGCTTGAGGGCATCGTCGAACAAGCTGGGATCGATGGGATCGGATATCGAGCGATCGCGCAAGTTAACGGCCGAAATATCGTACGGCTGAAAGTGAACGGTTTATAATCATTTGATAATGCAGAGCATATCTAAGAATAGAAGTTGAGAAAGGGCTTCTGAACTTGTCAACGTATAATCTGATGGGGACAATAAATGGACCTCGGCGGTCACTCTCCTGATAAACCTCTTTTTAGCACTCAAAACTTTGCGGCCATAGAGCGAGCTCACCACCCTCCTCATAATCCAGAAGCCATTCTAGTGCGCGCCAATGACCACAGATTCGAAGGCGTCAACATTGGGTGCATCATGATAACGGAGTAGTATAAAGAAAAACATAATCCTCAGTAGAAATACAAAACAGACAATAAATTGGAAGAGTAAACAAAGAAAACGGGTAGCCTAAATTTCGGCTTTAAAAGAACTTTCGATTCATAAAAGAGACAAAATATTTATTATAACTACAGCATACAACAATGGAAAATTTGCGAACACAAAAGAAACGTACCAACTGTTCAGACGAGTTGGGCAAGACGCTGGTGAGCAGCGGTGCTACTGGCTCCATTTCGATACGAGAGAGTTCCATCGGTGGCGGATCGGGCGATTCGCACCCCACTCCCTGCTCGCGTTTCAGACCGGCGATCTAAAGCAAATGCATGATTCGAAGAGAGTAGATAGAGTTAAGCATGGTTATTCTAAAAAACTGCCCCCCATTAACTCGCAAAAACGAGTCATCGTAGTTGGCAAAGATGAACTCGCTTTTCGGCGCTTGAACACCGTTTTTCACCAAATATGATAGTCATTTCGTGGTTTTAACGTGCATAAATTGATAGAAGCGCTATCGATATTCAAAGTAGTTTGACTTATTCAATCAAAGATTTCTTATTAGTGATCGTCAAATGTTGACTATATTCAGCCTTTTTAATCCCGTAGCCCGGAAAGAATCGGTGTACCTGTCGCTCCTCGTGAATTGCCTCGGAGATGCGTTCCAAGTTGCGAAGCGAAGTGGTGTAGTCGACCTTCTTCTGTCGGACCTCGGCCTCGAGGCGCTGAATAAGCGCCTTCTGCTGCTCCAAAACTCGAGTGAACTCCACGCGAGAGTCAAAGTAGACGCGGCTCTTCTTGATGGTGCGGCCCTGCTCCTTCTCGAACTGCTTGATGCGCTGGGCGGTGTCGATAATTCGCTGCGAGACTCGACGATGTTCTTCTTCGCTCAGTAATCGCTCCTCTTCCGCTTCGTTCACGCGCTGCACGTGGTGGTTCAGCACCTGAATCAAGCGATTTTGAGTTTTCATTTGACAGTGTTTAAATTTCGGTTTTCGCACAATGCAATTGTGCATTTCTTACAACGATTAAAAAATAGTGTATGATTTAGTTATCTCGCTTAGGCACGCCAGCGATGAATTTCGGCGAGTGAGCGAGCTTCCAATACTTTTTTTGGAGTCACGGCGAGAATGACTGTCTTCAATAAGATGTTAGTATAAGCGGCGTCTTCGGCAGAGTTCATATTAACACATCTTCCTCTAAGTGAGCGATTCCACTCACAACTAGTCCATTGAAATATCCAAACTTGCGCGGCCAAATTATTGCGAGTATGTATTAGGACAAAGGAATGAGAAGGATTAATTCATGTACATTCTTCTCACCTCTAGGCATGCGGCATCGACGGTTTTGGTGTTCTGTCGATTGAGACTGTCCTGAGTGAGGGCCACTTGCTGCTTCGCCACCGCATGCATGCTGTTGGCTCGCTCAAATCGAATGGCCGCTTTCTGCGCTTCATCGCGAATGCGTCGTTCCTGCAATATTCAAATCGTTGAGTTAACATCCAAGAAATCATTCACTTTTTCACAGCGTTTATTTGCAATTTACTCATATGAACATTATAACAATATTACAAGAATATAAATTTTCACTACTGTCAACGGTCTACTGAACAAGAACGAAAAGTCAGCCAGCGATGACCTGGTGAGGGTATAATTTGCCGCATTCGATCGCTAATGCGCTGATCATTGGTATTAAACTGCGGAAAATGAATGCCACCATCTATTAATGTTATAAATCAATGGCTAGATGAAAGGTAGGAGAAGATGTGTTTGCTAAAAGTGCATATTAGCCATCGTATGGCGGCGTAGACGTCACGCAGCTCGTACGCGAGTTGCGAATAGTCGCAGTTAAGTACAGCGCGAAATTCGCATCGCGCATTGTGCAAATGGCAGCGAGCAATAAATCCTTGGCAATTGTATGAGTACGACGACCAGCTTGCAGGTCGCGTGGGACCTGCGTAAAGTCTGCGCCGTCCTGTACTCTGGCGCGGCTGCGCGGACGATAAACCCTTCCCCCTTTTCTTGTCCCTGCCTACGCCCGTATGTTCAGTGCCATCCCTTTGCAACGTTTTGNGTCCTGTACTCTGGCGCGGCTGCGCGGACGATAAACCCTTCCCCCTTTTCTTGTCCCTGCCTACGCCCGTATGTTCAGTGCCATCCCTCTGCAACGTTTTGTGCCACAGCACTACACAGGCAAATGGACGCACAGGATGTAATCTTCACCGATTGTGAGTGTCCATGGCCTTGATCACGCCGCCCGATAACCCTGAGGTGACCAAAGAGATAAAGGCGGTCATTCTCTGAATTTAGAACTGGCACATGGCCGAAGACATGTCCCTTAGGCAAAAGATCGCTTTGGCCACATCGCAAATATTAAATATCACGTTCTCCGCTAAGACTGATGGGGATATATTGAAGGATCGCAATCGCCCCCTCGACCACCGACTAAACGCCAATGACGAGAATGGATCACGCCAGCCGACGAAGGGTCACGACCCGGCCCATATAGTCTGGTCACGGCTGAAAATTTGTGTCTAGAGTGGGCGGATGCGGCCGGTGAAAAGTCGAAGACATAGCCGGATTGCTAGAGCCATGCGGCGCTGCGGCGGACGGGGCTGGGTTGGTGAAATGTAGCGAGGCTGGGGTTCCGGGTCGATGGGACAGCATCATCGCAAATCCCCCACTACTCTCTCTCTCCCCATCGCACGGCCCGTTGAAAGGCCTCGTTCTCTGCCTTTTGACACAGTGCCAACTATGTCGAGCGCTCGCAAAGTGCGGTATTCATCGCCCCCTGCGCCAGAGCCAAACGCCGCGCGTCCAACGTCGTCAACTCGCAAACACCCCGTAGCACCAGCGCCAACTTCATAAATAGGAAAAAAATCAATACAACTGGTGGGTGGATGATTGGATGCTGATGGTTACATGCGTCTCTCTAGCTTTGTATACTTTCCCTCTTCCTTCAAAGCAGTGGCGCTAAACTCGGCATGCTTAATCTGGCGGGAATGCATTTTCATTAGCGAATCGAAGTAAAATCGATACGCCTCGCGGGTGGCTAATTAATGTTGAATGGCAAAAGAATGACAACATATAGCGTAGGGCTGGCTTTCATACACTCTTTGTAATAATCGTAATAATTTCACCCCCAACAAACGCTTTTTTGCTTTACTATAGTACTATGAAGACTCTTTTGTTCAAGCTTTTTAGTTTCAGCAGATCTAACAAGAAAGGCGAGATTTTTAAACAAGGAAGTGCATTAAACAAGCCTTGGAATACTTGAAAACGCTGTGTCTATCAATTGACTAGACCAAGAACTCGAGTGCTGAATATGAAGAAGAGATATTAATACAGCTTATTATTTAGGAAGTTGATGAGGAGTAATCTTAAAAAGTTCTAATACAGACGCCCTTGGCTTGCCAAGAAGGAAGGACCAAATAATAGCCGGAACTGCAAGGGGTGGAAATGTTTGCTCGACTCATCGTGATGCAAACAAACGAAGGCGGTGCCGTTCGCTGTTTGTATATCGTATTGTTCGGTGGTCTGCTAATCACGTGACCACGAGCAGAAAACGACATTCGCTTTTTACGAGACACGAGGCGACGACCCATCTTTCCCAGTTATATGGACAAGGAGTGTGAAAAATACAAAAATATTACACTGATCGAGCCAAATTTGGTACGTATGCAAAATTATGCGTCCTGTAAATCGCAAGGCGATAAATGGGCAGGCTGTGTGGATAGCGCTTTTCACAAAGTCCTTTCTCAAAGAGCGGCGATCTAATAATGTGCTACTCATGACGACGGTGATCGCTATAGAAAAAGAATTTGCACCAGTCAGTGATGCCGAGCAAATTCGTAAGCTTTTGAAGTGCGAATATAGCACGTACGACTTCTTTGCCACCGGAAACGGATATATCATTCCCTAAAAACTTGAGGGATATAAACGGTGTCGGTCACCCGGCCACGCGCGTCTCTATTAGCAGAGCGAAACGTTGGGCGCTCGTAAAAATCCCAGCCCCCACGCGACCGCAAACACCATCAATTGACGTTCTCCAAGTGGCACGGATGAATCATCCTTGCACGTGGCTGTGTGCGTCCGTGACAACACAATCCAAGCCGAGAATGCGCTGCGAATGCCTGGTCGCCATAACGCCACACAAACCGCTATTGGTCTCCTTTCAAGTACGTCTACGACGCTCCATTACGCAAAGATCGACAAAGTCTACGTCTATTGAACTTCAATTGGCACAATATTCTATACAGAGCAGAGCTACAATAAAATTGCCCATAAAGTTTGTGTGCATTTCAAACCGATAGCCGCCGAGAGATCGTAACAACGCAGATGGCAATTTCAAGTCTCTGTTACGAGTGACATGTCGTGAATTATAGAGAAAGCTAGCTTCCCTGTGAAAATGGGACTAGACGCAGACACAAAATCGCTCGTCAAGGAATGACAACATGTGACATCGCGATGAAGTTGCCCTTCAATCAAATGCTTCGTTCTGGCAACAGAAGCCCATATGGCATATGTTCCGAGCAGCACATTGCTTTTTTACATCAAATCTAAATGGCGCAAAGGAGATAGGATTCGCCAGAGGCGGACGATAATATCTAACCTTATGCTACAGTTGACTAGGGCGCATGTGTCTCTCCCTCGATCCCCCATGGAGTTTTTTAGTTCATTTATTGCGACGGCGTCCGTCGGTCCGCAAACTACATTACACCGCGACCTTCCAACCTTTGCACATAAGGGCAAGCGATGTACAACGTCATCAGGGCGTTTGTCTAGGCGGACGAGTCACCGGTTCAACTGGTCTTTGTTCGTGTTTTTATCATTCGCCAGACGTCAGCGGGAAAATCACCGCAACCCAAAGACCTTTGTAGTCAAACACAGGCGCACACCGTCATTTTGGGCGTAGCGTTAGACCGCGCAATCAGCCGACCGGGATGCCCTTCGGCCGTTCTTCTCGTGTTCCGTTCGTCTCTGACGTAATGGCATTCTCGCGCCGATTACAACACTGATAATAGGTCGCGTGCGCATGACAGTGGACAGACGCCTGCAGCAGCTGACTTAACGCATGTGACTGATACAAGTACAGATAGGAGCGCAATAGTACAATCCGTTTAGGCTAAAAATTTCAGTCTAACTCAATGCCAAAATTTCAGCTCACACAATCGCCATACGGCCGATAGAGAGACTTAATCCTTTAGGCAAGCATTGAACACACCGTTATGTACGCCTCAATCAATGCGTTAAAGCATTAGCCTAAAGCGGGATAGACTCAATGTCAATTTAGCTCTACCCCAACATTGGGCGCCAAACGCCGACGACCTCGAACTAGGATGGCGCACACGCAAGCGAATGCGTACGCACAAAACTTGTAAAACACGCAACAACATATCCGGTTAAGGTAATAACCGAAACGCATCCCAACGCAATCCGGCTCAGTTGGTTTCAGAACCGGCGGACGATGAGAGGAACAAGTCCCCACGAAGGATATCTGATCGTCCACCCCCGTAGTGAACACGACTAACAAGTTCCCCCTCTCATCAGTCGTCCAGCGTCTCTCTTCGCTGTCACAACGGTTTCCATCCAATTGTACCACATTCAGATTCAAAGATCGATAACACTGAGAAAACAAGTTCCACCCCAACTCGAGAGAGAACGCAGAAGATGGGACCTTTGTGACACAATAAAAACTATTCAGAGAAGCGAAGAATCCTTTTGAGTCTCTAGAAGACACATTGTCCACTGAAGTTAGCTCATATTCAGTTCTACTCAAACGTTGACTTCAGCGTCAGCAAAAAGGCCAATGAAGATTAGCTCAAAGCCAATTAGAGAGTCTTAAATGCCAAAAGTCGAAGCTAGCATTTCTAGTTGGCATAAGCCGTCAGTTTAGGAAAAGAGAGTAAAAATGACAAGCATCGCTTATTGAAAATCGACGAAAAATCAAAAACCAAAGAATAAATTCCGCCAACCTCCAGTTTCGCCTCGTAATAGGGCCGGCTCTTCTCGATACAGCCGCCCAACTTCTTGGTCATCTGATCGAGTCGCTGCGTCCATGAAGCCTGAATCTCGCGGAAGGCGGCGCGGGCTTCGTCTAGCTGCAGTTCCAACTTGTTGATGACGTCAGTCGCGATATTAAGCTTCTCTAATTCTTCGTGTACGCGATTTAAATGATCCGCATCCAACGGAGCCATGCCATCGTTTGATAATCGTCCTCCGTTACTTGTCAGCTTCTTCCCTTTCACCTTTTTCACTTCCTCGCCCTCGACTGGCTTCGCATCAGTGATACTGATCGCCGGCTGCATTATCGCAACAAATGCCGCCTTTTCGTTATCTCAAACAATTTCTTCCTCCTTTTTGCGAACAGAGAATCGCCAACTGTCTTTCAATATACTCCTCCTTTTCTCGCTTTCAACAATAACTATTAACAAGTTCTTCTTAGCCAAATATTCAACTTCTTTGTTGTTGTTAGGATGGCTGAAAAGGAAAAATAAAGGCTCTATATACGCAGCGTCGGTTAGTCTGAATCGTTGCTTATTCGCTATAGTGACGAAGCAAACAAACACAATCGCGTATGGAAAGGCTATGACGGTAACAACCAAATAAGCAGTTACGTCAGAGCGTGAATGTATATTGACGAAAGAGCGCGTACGACCCCGTGGGATTCGTCACAAGGCGAAAGAATCACCGCTGGATCTCTTTCGAATAGTTCGCTCGACTACAGGTCGTCTCATAAAAAATACGCCCAGATTGTTTTATTTCCTTCAATTCAGAGCCAATTTCGGACAGCAGAGTAATGACGACAGAAGAAGCAATCTCGTGCTTTGGTCACGTAAAAAATTGCGGCAGTCCGTCAAAAAATGAGATGAACAATTACCAATTATTCGTACGACCAGTTGAAATCGGTCCGTAGGCTGTTGGATCTTAGGCAGCGTCTGCCCTCAAGCACACACGCAGTGTGGCGATGACTGGACGCGGATAGAGAGATTAGTTTCTGTGGAGGGGCGGGGTCAGTTGGGAGGAGGTAACCACTAACCCTCCCACTCACTTCGCCTCCACAGTAAGTAAGTGACCTAGCACGCGCTGGTTCACCAGCTCGGTTCGGTCGCAAAACGTCACGCGACGCGCATCGAAAGACCGGATCACACCCTCGATGCCGTCGGCGACGCACTGTGAGATTTTTGGTCCCTGTCTTCGATGTCGATGGCCGCAATGGCTGCGTATGTCCGGAACTAACGCGCCTTGCGACGATGCACCACAACGCCGAAAACACTAACTCATGTCTTTGTCAAACCATAGAGATAACTCCGAAAAATGAGCGCAAACTTCAACTTACAAGTGATTCTTACAATGCAACATAAATTAACTCGCAAATCAGGTCGTAATAGAGCAGCAAACAATTATCTAAACAGTTTTTGTAGAGCATCGTTCCTATGGAAAAAGTCGTTTTCAATGTTGACATATTTTGATGCTCAGCCAATAAATATCTGGATGATTGTCGTTTGGTCAGTAGATTAAACTGCTTTGAAAGCTTTGCATAGTCATAACTGATCAATATAATACTTGCGTTGTTACGCTTATAAGCATAAAATGGTTTAATAGCACATATTTTTCGAAAATAAAGGCGCAAAGGTTTTTAGAGATTATTTTTAACCAGTTACATTAACAAATCGTTTCAGCATGAGGGATGGGAAGGGAAGAAAAATGAGTATCATTTGATCGTGGAGTTTTCTCTCTATTGTGTATGACGGAGGGAAATTGACGAGTTTAAAATATTAAAACTGATTTTTAGAAAATATTTTCAGCGAAGAAGCGCAGAGCACTTGAAGAAAACAATGGTTGTCGATTTCGGTTCGTCACCGCCGTCGAGCTATCGTTCGCTTATGCCCAACTACGTATCGATGATCAAAATCAACGGACGGCCAATATTGCCTCCGCTGGTAAGGACGGCTTAATTGATTGTAAAGGTGTCGAATGTACTTAAAAAATTCAAGAAATATGTGTTGAGTTTATCGTACGATTTGCCAAGCATACATTTTAAAGTCATTTCACACTGTTTTATTACAAAATTTTAAGTTCTCGAAGTAAATGCGACATCCAAGACGAGATTCACGGCGTTTATCAGTCTCTTCCAGTGCGTGCTTTTGAGAAATTCAATCATTTCTAACTTACAAAAATCATCCATATAATAGACATCTTTCATTTATCCTCAGCCAAGTGCTCTAATTCGATTTCTATCGAAAATCTGCAACGCCTCTCGCACTTGGCGTCTTTGCCGCTGACGTTGATTGTCGTTCTAGCGTTGAGACACAGTTGCGTTTAAAGTTGCATCAAGCTAGATACTTATCGAGCCAATATTCAGATGAAAAAGTGCCTTTATCGCTTCTAACGAAACTGACAATATCGCTTCACGTTTATCGTTTTGCAAACACTTCTTTTTCTTGAGCGTATTATTTGACAAAGGTGGAGTATTTTGTATCCGCTAACGTGACTAGCATGTGATCCGAAAATCACTAATTCCCTTGACAAGCTCTTTGTGTGTAAATATTTGCGTCCAATCAACAAATGCTTTTGACGTTTATTTGTTTTGCATTTTGCGCTCACTCAATTTCGCCGCTGAACAAACGTCTTTCCGATTGCTGCGAAGAGCACTGCAGCGGTTCACAGATCGGGTCTCGGCTCGTTAGTATCGTATACATCATCGACTTTGAGGCTTAACTTTAATTCTTAATAAGCACGTTCCATAATATTCTAGGATTAGTACAATTTCGCCGCTATTTTCGGTAATTGATCGCCTTTGTCATAAACTCACGATAATGCTCTTAAGACGGCTCTGGAATCATGAATGGACAGATGGGTTTTATTTATGCCATTAAGGAGTAAAATGAAGCGATTAACCGTCGTTACCATTGACTATCAACCGCTGACCATCATTAATCGCAGTTATTTCTAAAAGCGCAGATTTAGTTAATTATAAATTATTGGTTAATGAAATCATTATGACATCAGTTGATATCATGAAATAATTATTCGCGAAAAAATTCCCTAAACTGAACAGTACAACAATCTTGAATAGCTTTGTAAAATATCGCATAAAAACTTCCACCTACAATGAATGCAGCGCATAAATACATGTTTCACTGCGACACACCATTTTTGACAGATGACGCCGGAGATTCGGGCAGATTGTCAAAAGTGGCGGGAGATGGCTGTTAAGAAGGAGAAGCAACGCTTGACCAACAAAGATAAGACGCTCAGAATCTCTTCGGGCATTGCATTTACCAACTCAACGAATGTCGCCACCGGCATTCCGCAGAGTCGGTCAGGCGATGCAAATGTCGATGAAGGTACCTATTATACGACGTTTCATGTACTGTAGAATTAGTTTATACCGGTTCAGTTTAGCCAGTCCCTGAGCTAATCTTATCATACAATGTATTTCACTTACACAAGTACAAATATGCCGGCTCCCTAAGTATTAAAATAAACGAATTTCATAGTTCAATTGAATCGAAATTTGTTCAAACGGTAGTGATACTACTAACACTGGGAAAATTATTTGAAATTGCTACGCGAGGCAAAGTGAGTGTGTCGAGACCTTAATTGCAGTCATCCGATACAACTGCGCGTATTTCAACCAAAAAGAAATCCACTCTACGATCGTGAATAGTAACAGCTTTCAGTGACATCTACTGCTGGTTCAGGCGTAGAAAACTTTGATGACGGGGCGCCAGGAAACGAAGAGAGCAAGGAAGACTTGCCTGAGAAGTCGGAACCGACAGAAGTGCCTTCCACGTCTTCAACGCTCATTCGAAGCGAATCGTTCACTTTGGAAACTCCCAGCGCCGCGTTAGCCGATCGCTTAGCCAGGTACTGTATGAGCCATCGATTCCTTTTGTAGTTCTTTCATTAAATTTCGTTACTCTTGCGCTTGCATTCGTCATATCTGCATTCAGTTTGAACGCAAGGTTTGCGAAATAGGATGCAATGTTCACGAATTATGAAGAAATGGCATCTCGCACTCGCACACTCACCATTCACAGCACCAGCTGCCCACTCTCTTTGCCTCATTTTCTTTCATATAAGCTACTCTGAGGTCTATTTCGAGAGCTGCAAGATTTTTAAGCGTCATTGTTGTGGGGTGCGGTCGGAGTGGTGATAATGGGGTGATATCGGCGGTGACATCATACTCAAGCTCATTCATGCTATGTGTACTCGCAGCGCCCGATCTGTCCTGCGCTGCTCTCCTTTTTCTACCTCACTCTTCTGTCACTCGTACGACCGCTTGTCGCGTTCATAAATTGTTGCCTCAAACCCCAACAATCATGTATAGAGGAGGATGACATGGCGCTTATTCTCATAAATTATCCTAAAGAAGGAAATTGTATTTCAGACTGGATGAACCACCGAGTCCCGTAAACAGCCAGACGTTGTCAGTCACCGTAAGTGCGACGGCGCTGAGCGCTTCTCCGGTCATTGCCGACCCGCGGGTACATCCCATCCTATCCGCTTCCTCGCGACAGCTTTTCCCTCCTCCCGCTGATCCAAACGTCAGTCTTGAACAAATTCAAGATGTAAGTTTCGTCGTCTTTTTCGTCTAAGCGTCGCATTGTGCAATCGCTATGATATATTCAACGAGTTTAGTTCTGCGTCGATATAACCAAAGTTGCGGTAGAAATCATGCCATTTCTGCATTTTCTGCAACTGCATCCAGGCGATTGCAAGTAGGTACGAAGCCATATCGAAATACAAAACCTTTTTATAAATCGTATTATTCAGTGGTTTGCGATGGAAATAGATTTAGCGGGAAATTTAAATGCATTTACTGAATTATGATTTTACCCGTTTTCACTTGACCAAATAAGCTTTTGTCTTGAGGGGATTCTTTGGGCGAGGCATGGGATATTCAGTTTCATTCCGTCGGATCAGAGTATATCGGAAGGAGCGTCCCTAGTTCTATGTATAATCAAATGAATATTTTGTTTCAGATGAAGCGATTGTTGTCTGACTACCACCGGCTGCAGCTGGAAGAGTTGACTTTGCGACAAGAAGAGGAAGCGAAGCGGTTGATGATGCAGGAGGAATCGCTGAAAAACTTGGTTCGCCTCATTTTTCTTTACTTTTTGTCATCCTAGTACACTTTATTTTGCTTATAAATGTCTTTTTATTTCATTCAATAGAAAATGGTATCCTTTTTTATTGCTCGTCTTGGCGTCGATTGACAATGCATCAGGCGCGTCATGTGATAATCAAAAAATCAGTAACGGTATCGTGATGTTGTCCTGTAGGCGCGGCGCATTTGAATGTGGCACTCTGTTTAGTTGCGGTTCGAATATGCAGTAGTATAGTGGCGATTATCTTACGCTACTTTCTGTTAAAAATGCAAATTTACATTTTAGCGCGCTTTCAAAGACAAAAGTTCGAATATTGGCGAACTCTAGCGGCTGCAAATAATTACGAAAGAGCACTTAACCTCGTTCTCAGCCATTCGCGTGCTCGTGGGCGCGCTCAGCTGATAATTTACTTCATACCGTTTTTCTAATCAAGCCGCTAACGATCGTGAGCTCTGAAAGCACAAGTCTCGCTGTTCTATCGTGAATTATATTTCAGGTTCCACAATTGTCAGCCGATCAATCTGCTGTGCCAAAGCAGCCGAATTTTGAGGTCGGCTCGTCGGATTCAGACGATGCCACGTCGTCAACTGCTCCAGTCACTCCGTTGCCCTTCGACGCAACTTCACCATTTCCTGAACATCTTTCTGCGCGTTTGGTTGCTTCTGTCAAGGGCTACTTTACGCGACGCCTTTACAAATGCAGACATGTGCAAGAACTGCGGAAAACTGCAAAGGTTGCACTTTTTTTAGTAGGCAACGAACATGTAAAATGTAGTGCGCTTTATTTGAGCGTTGAGTTTATAAATGATATAAGGCGTCGTCGAACATACGTCTAAAACTTCGTATTTCAGCATCCAAATGTAAAGGATCAATCATGCATTATTGGATGTCTAAACACAAATCGTGCCCATACCCTGATATTTTTGGAGAGTTCACTGACTTAAGTTGTGCTCTAATCGTTTGTGCTTTAGGACCTCACAGAGCAAATGGACCTTGACGAATCCAGTCCTGGCAATCAGGCAAACTCCGATTTTCGGTTGATGCTTACAAATCAGGTAATCAATTCTTATACATCTCATTTTATTTCTGGTGATCTGAAAATTTCTCATCCCATTAATAAGCGATTTAAATTAACACGCACGAAAATAGAGTCATAGCTTCGAAAATGTAAGTGTGGTATTCAATTCTAGCTTACTGGGAAGGCAGGAGATAGCCAATTTTATGCCACCGTATATTTTCCAACTATATAGTATATTATAAGTTACCACATTTCAGTTACGCAACATTCGACGGGAAATCTACGACATCTTCCTCTCCTATTCTTTCTCTCAACAAACGTCCTTGTCGAAGGAAAATGAGAGTTACACTTCGCCCAAGGTTGGTTATAATTAGCGCAACTGTTGGTCTTCCTGCCGAAATAGTGATTAATCGAAAAGACTGAACGACGAATTGAACAGGATCAGTAGGGCAGCGTGATGATGGATTGTAGTGATATTTAAGCGGCTACAAGTGTTTTTATAAATAATCACGCTCTAATTGACAGTTGAAGCGTTAAATTATCGTTTATTGCGTGCTGTACTTTTTCTAATTGCAGGCTCGGGCCACCAAACGACTATCGTTGGCGACGCAGCGATATCAGGCGAGAAAGAGCGCAATTGGCCTTGCCACGTTCGTTTTTACTTATTTATTTTAAATAGATCGTTCATTTATCATTTGAAATTGACATTTAGATGTATTTGACCTATGATCATACGAGACGTTTCCTATCATGCATGTTTCTTTCCGTATACTTTATGTTACACTTACAATCGAGAGAAATATGAAAGCAAAGTGAAAATATTAGTGGATCGATCACATTGAATTCTTTCATCTTTTTGGGATTGCTAGTATGGTTTTAAATCATCATAAAATAGCACGAAGGAGAATGGTGCGTCAAGAAAAGATTGAAATGGGTGTTTTTGGCTTGATTGCGCATTTTGCATGTTAAAACCGAAGAATTTATTTCAAGTTGTATCTGAATATCGTTACTCCTAGCTCTTTTAGGGGATGCTTAAACGACTCAGAAACTAATGTGAAATTCGAATTGTAGGCGATCGATTAAGCATGCTTTGATTGGACATGCATTTTTGACTGATCGTCCCTCCTAAGCTCTACTATTTAGATCGTCACGCCAAACGACTCCTCGACGCGCGGCGAAGCCTACTTCGAAGCTGTCAGTTAATAAGAGCAATAAAATGTAAGAGAGTATGCGTGAAATTTCACAACTTTTTTACGACCGGATGAAAAATGATAAAAATAAGCGGGAATTGAAATTACAATAGGAAAGTGTGAAATTTTGAATTTTCCGCCTGCGAAGCCTGTTACATCTGCTGGGCGCATGTGACCTCTATCGCTGTTTTACTGTTTATAACTAATCTTATATGCTTTACTGAACAGCAGCCGACAAATGGATCTCGCTCTTTAATAGTAACCCTTGCACCCACAGCCGTCGAAAGAAACAAATCCATGTGTGGTCTGTTTGAGAAATTACAGTAATCTCAGCGACAGCTGATGTTCTCTCTGACTCTCATTGTGGAGTTAATCTAAATATTTTACCTTTTTTGCATTTTGCAGTCATTAGCTCAAGTAACATTATTTGAATTCATTCTGTTACAATCCATGTCTATTTTAATCAGGCTCTCAGCCTTAATAACATTGTTTTCTTCTCAGTCACCGTCGAACAATGAGTGTTGCTCCTTCACCACGCCGTTCACTTAATCGCCGCGTCGCAGATCGTACCTTCACTGTCTCCACCACAGTTCCGAAACGATCATCTAGTTCGATAGCGTAAGTTATCTTGCGAAGTGAACGTTATCCATTAGCCACAATGTTCCACTGTATTCGACAGACACACCGACGCGTTGACACAGAGGAACAATTGAATAATTTCGCGCGTTAAAACTTGAAGTCATAATTGCTGCATAGGTTTAAAAGAATATTGTGATCGGGAGTCGCTAAACTTCTGTCACTTTAATTCACTTCAAAAATTTGGCGCGAATATTTACATATTTATACTAAAATTGTAACTTCTGTTTAATGTTTTTCTACTTCATTTGACCATTCTATGTATGAAAAGTGTATTTTCATCAGCAAAACTGATTTCAGTGTTCCGCTCAACCCGCCAGTTACTTCAGCGTCCACTGCAACAAAGAGTCGGTCATCACAGCTGTTGAAGAGACCGTGGCGATAAAGCTGCAATTTTACACCGTCGTTCATCATAATTCGTCAATCTTGCACTCCATTTCGTCATACTAGCATTCTAACTGAGTGCAGAGATGGCAAAATTGAATGTAAGAATTACGGAATATAATGCATGAGTGACGAATTATGATAAAGCAGCAATTATTGACTCAGTATGGTCTAATTGATCTTACTCGTCCTATTGCGATTGTATTTGTTGTGAATACTGTGTAATCTCCTTCAAAAAATAATCTTGCAACGCTTATTCCGTCAGTCACTTGTGAAACTCATAACAGTGAGAATAATAAAAGCTAATTTTGACTATTGGGTATATATTATTTGCGAAATGTTAATACGTATCACACCGTTATATGCTCCACAATTGCAAGTTTTATAAGTGAAAGTATAGATGCCGTAGTAATACTTTGACCAAAATATCTACCGATTAGCTGCGATGAACTTCATTTCTCTGCTGTATTATGCGTTGCACAAGGGACTTATTTGATCAAGTATTTGTAAATTGTTTTTGAAAAAAGACAGCGCAGCTTGTGACAACTTTACGTCTTGTATTTTGGAAATGTCTCCTATGATCTTCTTTCGTATATGCATGTATTGTGTAAGTAGTAACTCGTTTAAATCTTCCGTCTAATCGTTGTCGCTTCCTATTGCTCATTCTCCAAAATGGCGGCTATAAAGCGAACTTGAGTAAAAATTTGCAGCAAAGATCGATAGTAGAATAGAGAGAAAACTCGTTTGGTCAGCCAGCGAACCAGACGTTATCATTACTCCAATCGCGCTCGTAACCTCTGAGCGCAAATATCATCTTAACGTTTGCGCGCGTGCAATTCATAGCGCTATAGTTTTCAATATCCAGCATAGTTTCGTGCGATGTTAGATATTAGTATTACCGTATTCATATCAACCCTGTGAGATATTTTTGGTACAATGTGTATAGTGTTGTATGATCTCGCGTAAAGCACTATGGCAGTCTTGTGAAAAGTCAGTTATCGATCTTTCAGTCGCACTAGGCTACTTATTTAGCAAACTGCAAAGGAGACGGTGCATATGTGCTTCATATTAATAGAGATCCCGCATGGTCTATTTGACCCCACCGTTGGAAGAAAAAGGTGCCAACCATGCCAACATACAGACTGATCTACTTTAACTTGAGAGCTCGAGCAGAAGCAATTCGTCTTCTCTTGGCTTACGCGGGCATCGATTATATCGACGACCGAATCAGCAGAGATGCGTGGCCCGCAATGAAAGATCGTAAATGGCTATTTATTTTTACAATTAACGATTTTATTGCAGTTCTCAGTTTTTACTGGTTCGCATGAGCTAATATTGTGCAGATTTTCTTCTCCTTAATTGCAGGATTCAGATAACTGCCGGCACCAAACAATAGCAGATGTATTTCCTTTCAGTGAAAATTGTAATAAATTGAAAATTTATATAGTTTCAATTGCTGAAAGAGATTTTAGATTGTTGATTACAAACTAAAAAGCATTTCCTTTGTAAATAGCTTTCAGCAGCTTTATTAACATGGACTTGGAAGAATCATAAGTAAGTTTAATTTAGAAATGCCGCTCAAGCAAATACCCGTGCTAGAAATTGATGGCAAGGATAAAATTGCTCAGTCAACTGCCATTCTTCGCTATCTCGCTCATCAGTTTGGTAAGCTGAAGAACTCTCATTTCTTTGAGAATTTTGATAATATTTACTCTGTTCGATGTGCTTGACAGAGTTTCAAGCTAATCTTCTGCAATTCATATTTGACTGAAATTAGGGTGTTATTAGTGCCAGAATTTCAATCTATATAGCTAATAAGTTGCGCACTTCAACTGTGAAATAGCTAATGATCGTGGACAAACTGCAAGACAAGTGCTACTTGCTCTATCATTGTTCATTTAGGAATGGCAGCGAAATCGCCGCTAAACGAAGCGAAAGTCGATATGCTCGGAGAAGCTGTCCAGGACGCAAAACAGCAGTGTCGTGAATG